>CM031962.1:2128744-2158744 GCA_018749465.1 Paracanthobrama guichenoti | reverse complement strand
AGCTAAGTCCAGTCATTGAAAGGGATTTGGTGACCCCTAGTGTCCAGGTTTGCTGAATAAATGTGTGATGATATCCAATTCATTTTTGGGAACATTTAAACCATTTGAAACGTATAGAAGTGTGCCTATTCTTCAGATTGCTTAAATGGCTTTGCAATTTTTCAGAATCATAAGTAAACACAAATTAACCATAGTTTTATCATAGTAAAAGTGCAGTATCCATGGTATTTTGGCTAATTGACTACCATAAGTTGGGACACTGCACAAATTGTGAATAAAAAAGGAATGCAATAATTTACAAATCTCATAAACTTATATTTTATTCACAATAGAATATAGTTAACACATCAAATGTTGAAAGTGAGACATTTTGAAATGTCATGCCAAATATTGGCTCATTTTGGATTTCATGAGAGCTACACATTCCAAAAAAGTTGGGACAGGGAGCAATAAGAGGCCGGAAAAGTTAAATGTACACATAAGGAACAGCCGGAGGACCAATCTGCAGCTTATTAGGTCAATTGGCAACATGATTGGGTATAAAAAGAGCCTCTCAGAGTGGCAGTGTCTCTCAGAAGTCAAGATGGGCAGAGGATCACCAATTCCCCCAATGCTGCGGCCAAACATACTGGAGCAATATCAGAAAGGAGTTTCTCAGAGAAACACTGCAAAGAGTTTGAAGTTCTCATCATCTACAGTGCATAATATCATCCAAAGATTCAGAGAATCTGGAACAATCTCTGTGCGTAAGGGTCAAGGCCGGAAAACCATACTGGATGCCCGTGATCTCCGGCCCTTAGACGGCACTGCATCACATACAGGAATGCTACTGTAATGGAAATCACAACATGGGCTCAGGAATACTCCCAGAAAACATTGTCAGTGAACACAATCCACCGTGCCATTCGCCGCTGCCGGCTAAAACTCTATAGGTAAAAAAAGAAGCCATATCTAAACATGATCCAGAAGCGCAGGCGTTTTCTTCTGGGCCAAGGCTCATTTAAAATGGACTGTGGCAAAGTGGAAAACTGTTCTGTGGTCAGACCAATCAAAATTTGAAGGTCTTTTTGGAAAACTGGGACGCTATATCATCCGGACTAAAGAGGACAAGGACAACCCAAGTTGTTGTCAGCGCTCAGTTCAGAAGCCTGCATCTCTGATGGGATGGGGTTCATGAGTGCGTGTGGCATGGGCAGCTTACACATCTGGAAAGGCTCCATCAATGCTGAAAGGGATATCCAAGTTCTAGAACAACATATGCTCCCATCCAGACGCCGTCTCTTTCAGGGAAGACCTTGCATTTTCCAACACGACAATGCCAGACCACACACTGTATCAATTACATCATGGCTGTGTAGAAGAAGGATCCGGGGACTGAAATGGCCAGCCTGCAGTCCAGATCTTTCACCCATAGAAAACATTTGGCGCATCATAAAGAGGAAGATGCCACAAAGAAGACCTGAGACAGTTGAGCAACTAGAAGCCTGTATTAGACAAGAATGGGACAACATTCCTATTCCTAAACTTGAGCAACTTGTCTCCTCAGTCCCCAGACGTTTGCAGACTGTTAGAAAAAGAAGAGGGGATGCCACACAGTGGGAAACATGGCCTTGTCCCAACTTTTTTTGAGATGTGTTGATGGCATGAAACTTAAAATCAACTTATTTTTCCCTCAAAATGATACATTTGATATGTCATCTATGTTGTATTCTGAATAAAATATTGAAATTTGAAACTTCCACATCATTGCATTCTGTTTTTATTCACAATCTGTACAGCGTCCCAACTTTTTTTGGAATCGGGTTTGTATATAACCACAGTTTTACCACATATACCATGGTTAAACTCTGGTTAGAGTAGCAAAGCCATGGTTAATTTGTGGTTACCATGGTTTAACTATAATAACCATGGCTTTTTGGTTTTATTTGTAGTAATGGCTAATTTTCGTAAGGGATATGTCCTTCTCATGAAAAGAGTATTTGCAAATACGTCTTTATGTAGTGCTTTGTGATGTGAATGTAGGCATATTATCTCCTAAGTCTCTGTATATAATGGTATGGACACTGTTGTGTTGCTTTTAAAAACGCTGTTTTCCCCACTCTACCCTATATATTATTTATTGTTATAAAGAAACATTTAAAGATGCGTAATACCGTTTGGGGTTCCACTAAAATACAGGCATGGTATAAATATTTCGACTGGTAATAATATTAATGGATTATACTTGAAGTTAATAAGTATTTGTTGAATGGGGCATACGAACTGACGCGCTCAGAAAAGCGTTTGTCCCTTGTGTGTTTCCGTCGGACGTCTACTGGAGCCTGACGTGTCTTTCCCCCAGTGTGTCCAGACACGTACAGCTGCAGTTCCAGCGTGAGATTGTGTGGAACTAATTCATTAAATGCTTTGGTGAAATAAGAAGAACAGTTGTGCAAATATAAGTGATGGCGGCCGCCTGGGAGGAGATCCGGCGTCTGGCTGCGGACTTCCAGAGAGCTCAGTTTGCAGACACCGTACAGAGGTAAAGTCGTGTTGTTGTTCTGCGAGATAAACACACTCGTTAAACAACGCGGTCCGTCACTAGTTTCTTGTGCCGTGAATCAGTCGTGTACAGGAAACTGCGGACTGACAAGATTTTTAAGCCTCTAAATATATTAGAAAACTGATGACGCGGTTCCTGCGACACGATTACCCGTCGCGCATTAAACCGTCAGCGGTGTTTATCAAGAGTGTGTAGCGCGTCAGAACTGATCGATATAACACGTTTATATCCAGACATCACAGCGTCAGTCACAAGGCAGCCCATAATATGTGTGTGGGAATCATCATTTGTTCCATGTTGTATATCAAAGCAACATTGCATCACGTTTTAACTTTGTAAAGCCTATGTATATGAAATAAGTCTATATATATATATGTGTATATAATACACACACACACACACACACACACACACACACACACACATATATATATATATATATATATATGTGTGTGTGTGTGTGTGTGCACAACCATTTCTAGGGTTTACAAAGAATGGTGTGAAAAGGGAAAAACATCCAGTATGCGGCAGTCCTGTGGGAGAAAATGCCTTGTTGATGCTAGAGGTCAGAGGAGAATGGGCCGACTGATTCAAGCTGATAGAAGAGCAACTTTGACTGAAATAACCACTCGTTACAACCGAGGTATGCAGCAAAGCATTTGTGAAGCCACAACACGCACAACCTTGAGGCGGATGGGCTACAACAGCAGAAGATCTCCACTGGGTACCACTCATCTCCACTACAAATAGGAAAAAGAGGCTACAATTTGCACGAGCTCACCAAAATTGGACAGTTGAAGACTGGAAAAATGTTGCCTGGTCTGATGAGTCTCGATTTCTGTTGAGACATTCAGATGGTAGAGTCAGAATTTGGCGTAAACAGAATGAGAACATGGATCCATCATGCCTTGTTACCACTGTGCAGGCTGGTGGTGGAGGTGGTGTAATGGTGTGGGGGATGTTTTCTTGGCACACTTTAGGCCCCTTAGTGCCAATTGGGCATTGTTTAAATGCCACGGCCTACCTGAGCATTGTTTCTGACCATGTCCATCCCTTTATGACCACCATGTACCCATTCTCTGATGGCTACTTCCAGCAGGATAATGCACCGTGTCACAAAGCTTGAATCATTTCTATATATATATATATATATATATATATATATATATATATATATATAATACACAAAAAACTAAAAGTAAGTTTTGTATCATATTTGATACATGATGCATTTATGGTAATTGTTATATTATAATATAGTGAGAATATGGAGCTCACACTCAAGGAATTTTAATCACACTCAAACTCAGACTCAAACTAAAGAAAATAATGTAGTTACATGTAAATATTATTTATGACTAAATACTTTAAATAGTATGTTTGCGGTTTAATATTCACAGACACTGTATATTAACAAAAGGGAGTTCTATTACACAGAAATCCCAATTTCTTTCAGTAAGATAAGAAATAACGCTTGATTTGTGAGGAAGTGTTTGTCATGTAGAGTTGATTTTGGTGTGTGTGTGTGTGTGTGTGTGTGTGTGTGTGTGTGTGTGTGTGTGTGTGTGTGTGTGTGTGTGTGTGTGTCTGTTCAGGAATTCAGGTTGTCTGAGAGGAACTGCATTGAGATCGTGTCCAATCTGGTGCTGGATAAGAAGTTGGATGTGGTTCACACTCTGGATGGGAAAGAGTACGTGACTCCAGCACAGATCAGCCGGGAAATGCGTGATGAGCTCCATATGCAGCGAGGTTAGTGGAGTACATGTGTCACTGGATAACAGCTACAGAACTGCCTGAATCTAACCGTTTGCTTCCTGTTTTAAGGGAGGGTTAATGTTGTGGACCTTCAGAAGGTTGGTGTCTTGTCTTCATATCAGTCTTGTACAGATTACAATTATACATGAATGCATGTTTAAGCGTTCTTTAATGTTTCTCACAGATCATCAATGTTGATTTGGTCCATGTGGAGAGCAGAGCAAGTGAAATCGCCAAATCAGACAAAAGCACACAGCTCATACTGGGTCAGCTGATCGACGAGTGAGTCTGAGACGGATTAATGCAGGTTTTTTAAGATGTTTTAGGTGTTGTATTCTTGGGCTGAATCTGAAATCGCCCCCTATACCCTCAAACGGGCATTATTTCAGGGCACAGCCATTTGTAGTGGTGTCCGAAACCATAGTGGCCGTTATTAAGTGCACTCATTCAATCCCACAATGCACCGCAATAACGAGTGTACAGCCGATGTACACTAACTCACTCGTTTTCATTCACTTCTTCATGTGAGTTGTATTAGTGGACTAACGTAGGGAATGGTGATTGAGGGATTTCGGAGTCAGCCATGGTCTCGAAGGTCTCGTCTCGGTCTCTGAGGACTCTGGTATTTATCTCAAGTTACCTGCATCTGATATAGCATTCATTCTTCAGCTCGATGTCCATAATGTTATATCCATTATAAAGATCAGTTTGAGTGTCCGCTGAGGAAAGCGATATCTTTGTCCTTTTAAAAGATTTCCCATGATTTCCCATAACTTCCCTGTTTACAGCCAGTCACTCATAAAGACAGTCTTTGCTGCATCTGATGGTGTAATAATGTGACTGTCACTGAAGTCCACATCACGATCACTGACGGACCCTTTCTCAATGCCAAACACGCCATATTATTCATATCAAATAATATTTATTGAACCACAATATTTAAATGAACAACAATAGCCATTATAAAGACAGCAGGAAATAAACACAAGCAAACAATTCAGTCAAACGCACAAAAGCAGCTCTAGTGCAGGATTCAAGTTAAATATAGCCTAAATATAAAGTTATGAACCTTCATTTTCCCCTTAACTTAAATCAGTTTCCTCTGGAACAAATAATAGATTAATAAGACCAAAGATTGGCCGTTTGATAAACCCCAAATGAATTATATCTGATGTTTATCCACTATCTACATACAGTAAGAGCCAGCGGCAGATTCCTGAAGGACTGTCCGAGATGAAGCTGTTCTCTGCGGGTACATGAGCGCTGAACGGCTGCTGACGGCCTGGAGCTCACGTCTGAATGTTTATATATGAGGTCTAAATAACTACATTCTCAGCTGAAAACTCTTAAAACTACATTCTGTGACACAATATCAGTAGTACTTGTAAAAGATACGGTGGATTTGCTCGCGGAGCGATACAAAGCGGTGCACGGCTGTATAATTTCGTTAATGAAGACGATGACGAAAAATATTCGTCAACGCCTACTTTTTCTGAGACTAAAACGAAACGTTGACAAGCTGAACTAATAGCGGATGATAAAAACTATGAAGAAACGTATGCCGTTTCTTTGTTAACGAGACGGGACTACAATGTTATTTGAGGAATATCGGACATTAAAAATACATGATCTCTTCCTATGCTGTCTTTCAAAAATGTGTGTCCGTCAATGAGGGCGTCTGCATAATCTAATCTCTCAGACAGCCGCAGCGGCAGCTGACGTCACAGGTGCGGGTAGGCTAGACCAAAACTCAAACTAGCAACGCAGCGTTCTAGTGTAGACTCATCTGAAAATTGTCACGCAAAGAACGATCTTTGATGGGTATAAAACTTAAAAGACAAAGAGCAGAGATGGAGTTTGATTATAAACTTGTGTATTGCTTTTTATGTTTGAACAAACTCTAGCCTATGTGTTAGCTTAAGGCGTGGGCGATAGCCCGGTTGAAATATTTCAGTCGTGTTGCGTCGTCATCATGTAAGCTTATCATTTAAACGCGTTTTAAGCAAACCATTGAGACCCATTAAGCAGTGAGGGAGAATTAATGTAGGTAAATGCACGTGTTAAAGGTAAGCCTGATACGAGCGGCGCGCACCTTGTACAGCGACACTTGAGTTCTATTCCGTGCCTTGTGCTTGAATGTTCAAATACACACAGTGCCAAAATCCCCGTCTTTGCGAGTGTCCTCGTAAAATTTAGTCATTTGTGTCTTAAATAAACGTTAACAGTTCAAGATAAAGCATGTGTAGTAGTAGGCTATTAATGAGATCTTAAACGTGTAGTTCACCCAAAAATGAACAATCTATCGTCATTACTCACCCTTAAGTGCTAAAGGGATATGAAGCATTGCATAAGTGCTACTACTGAGAGTGCAATGTCAATACAGCCTGATTTATATTTCACATGAGCTTAATTGAATTGATCTAAATAGAGAGAAATATATATATATATATATATATATATATACAAAGATACTAAAATTAATGTTGGTAACGGCAGTTTGACTAAAAGTAATGACTAAAACTATGAAAGACAAAATGACTAAAAATGTGACTAAGACTAATAAGCATTTTCATCTGAAGACTAAATTAAAAATGTCTGTCAAAATTAACACTGCTCTCAGCCAATCAGATTCGAGAACCAGAAAGAGCTGTTGTATAAATTATAGTATACGATAAGATTTAGAAATATCACAAGCTGTTTTCACAAATTTGAGCATGATTGCAAATGTGATGTTTATACAAACATTCTATAAACAATTTTATTTTTAATACATTAATCTCAACATTATTTATGCAGTTGGTAGCAGCTCTGTGTAGTGTCTTATTACTCTAATTGTATGCATTGGTTAAATGTAAGACATTTCTCAGGCTGTGGCTATTTGAGGAGTTCTGGTTCTCAACATGTACTGGTCCTGGTCTTGACTCGCTCTCGGTTTAGGTGGTTTTGACTACAACACTTCTGTCAGTGACTGATTGTCATGCAATTTACTGTCCTAAACGCCTGTTCTGCTGTAAAGAATATACTTGGACCGGCTTGCTGAGGAGGTGAATGATAAACTACAGGAGGCTGGGCAGGTGAACATTGCAGAGCTGTGCAAAACGTATGACCTACCTGGAGATTTTCTTACTGAGGTTAGTCCAGTCTGCATGAAGTATTGTGTAATGAAATGGTCTTTCAAACCGATAAAGCTGCAGTTCAACATGTTCATTCTGCTAGGAGCTGAACGGGCGGCTGGGCAAAGCGATCCAGGGCCAGGTCGATCAGTACAGCAGGGGAGTGATCTTCACACAAGCTTTCGTCTCTAGACACAAAGCGCGCATTTGTGGTCTGTTCAGTGGCATCACAAGGTAAACCGCTCCAGATCGTCACCCTCTGCATCATGGGCCAGATAATGGAAAACGCATAATGCTGGGTGTGTTGAAACTTTACAGTGAGTTCTCCTGTGCTGTTGATTAGAGGGACAGTTCAAGCAGAAATGCAAATTCTGTCATTTTACTCATTACAAACCCATAAGACATTCCCTCATCCTCAAAATGCAAATTTATCGAAACCTGAGAGATTTCTGTCCCTCCATTGAGTAAGTCCACTTACCCAAAACATGACATTTGAAAACATACTTTATAAACTGACCTCTGACCTGACGCATGACGTATTGACGAACACGGAAGCGCAGAGGATCGAGCAAAACAAAACACGGGTCATGAATTGGAGTCTAAGCTTGAGAGCTTGAGTTTGTTGTTTGAACCACGAGAGGCGTCGACTCCCACCTGAGTTTACACTACGCCTACATCCTACGTCATGTGTCGGGTCAGAGGTCACTCTTCAGCCGGAACTAGACTCGTGGACGGCCGTTACCGGAAGCCAGTGATTATGGTTTATAAAGTTATAAATATGGATATTTTTCTTACAAAAAGCTCTTCGCTTCAGAAGGCCTTTATTAACCCCCTGGAGTGGTGTGGATTACTTTTATGATGGACGCATTCAACAAGGCACCATTCACTCCCATTATAAAGCTTGGAAGAGCCAGGATATTTTTAATATAACTCTGATTGTGTTTGGCTGAAAGAAGAACGTCATGTACACGCAGGATCACTTGAGGGGGGAGTAAATTATGGGATAATTGGGTTTTGGGTGAACTTTCCCTTTCTCTACTCTCTTGAATTTGCCAATGGAATACACATACATGTTTTTTTTTTTTTTTTTTTTTTTAATCTGACTTACCGTTTCCTCTTATTTGTCTTTAAAGATTGATTTCACTGTAGTTCATTAATGGTTGTGATTTCCATCCGTAGGCCTACGCAGATCAACAACTTGCTAAATCTCTATGGTTTTCAGGAGAATCTGTTATACTGTAAGTATTGAAATTTGCCTTTTTACGCAATCATTTCTTATTTGTGCTTTCTGCGTATAGACGGCTTGTGTGTGTTCGTTCTCGTTAATCAGCGGTGCTGGAAGAGCTGGTGAGCAGTGGCCGTTTGAAGGGCTCTGTGGTTGGAGGGAAGCAGGATAAAGCCATCTACATTCCTGACATCTACTCCAAAGCCCAGAGCACTTGGGTTGACTCCTTCCTCAAACAGAATGGATATTTAGGTATGTTTATCTTAAATTATGTTTTTAGTCAATTTAGCTTATGCATTTACAGTTTCCAGTCTCTGGAGAGAAATCGGGACCCAGAAACATGTATGACTCCCAATGCACGGTCCAGTCAAATGCTTTCTAGAACGATAATGTCCCCTACACCCTAAATTATAAATGCACCCGCCTCCAACTAAAGCTGAATGGGGAGCGATTAATAGTGTAATATGCTTTCCATTGGCGCAAAATAAGCCTGGTTCGGGGTCAGTGTTGCATCCCAGCATGCACCAATGTGCTCCAGAGTGGATCAACCAGGCTTCCCTCGATAAATGTATGTGACGTATGCTATGGAGGAGGTCAGACATCTCCGCACTAGAGATTTTCTTTTTTGTAAGTATGACCTGCCGATTCCAATTTTCTTTCAAAGAACTATAACTGGTGGCATATACAAACAAAAATCGACTTTTCTGAAATGCAAAATTTTATTTTAATTAAAAAAACAAGTAAAAAGACAGTAATAAAAGAAGTTTCCAGTACTTGCCAAGATGGCATTTTGACATAATTTTGTGTATATTTGACTGTAAGACACTCATTTTGGTAATTGCGACTCATAAGCTGTTTGAGAATTTCGGGCCCGATGAAATCCATTTTATTTTTTCCCAAATTCCATCCCTTTTTAATTTTTCGGATTCCATTTTAATGATTTAATCTCAAACTTAATGTCTAATGTTTAAACTTAAACATTAAGTTTAATTAAACTTAATGTTTAATGTCTAATTAATTTAATTTTCTTTTAATCAAATGAAGCATTAAAACATTTAATATTAATTATTATTATTATTTTTTTTTTTTATTTAAATAATCCCTTAATTTTTTGGCAAACAAAGTTGTGCACAATAGAGGTTTACTGTTCAAATTAAAACATGGAAGAAAAATTGTGATTTATTCCTTTAAAAATTAAGCTTGAATTATTGTATTGTTGGTATTATTAGTAGTATTACATTAAGACATACATTATTCTGTACAATAGTGTAACCGAACGTTTATTTTGATGGGTTGCTGAGAAGATCTTGAGTTTCTGTGTGTATATATGACAGTTTTTCTCAAGTAAAACTGTAAAATGCTCATAAAGTGACTCTCAGAGCGGCTCTGGAGGTGAAGTTCATGTCATCATATTAACACCGTGAGCGCCACGCGTGTTGCCACGTCTGTGCCATTCATTCATTCATTCACACAGAGAAACGCAGAACATGTAGGATTCAAATAGTCTTCTTGCGGTTTAATATTCACAGACACTAGTCCACATCGCGACGTGATTTTGTACGGACCTACTTTTGATTTATTCAACCAAAATTTGAGAAATTCCGTTTTTATGACTGGATTCCGTCCGTGTTTTCCACTTATATGAGGTGTGAGCTAGAAACCTGCGGGAACTAGTAAAATTATGGCAATGCAAGCATTATTTAACCAAAGCAAAGAGAGCGAGAACGCAAAGCTAATGTTATTGCCTGTGCCGCTGGCAACCGTCTCAGAATCGGTAAGACTGACCGTCCGGGCACCGATTCCATCCGAGCATGTGGCCGAGTCCTATCCCTAGCCGGTCAATTGGTGCACCTCTATTCAGCACTAATGCCATGCACTAACATAAATTACAACAATTTTCTAACCAGCAATCATCACCATTACTAAACTTAGTCATGTTCACTGTATTGACCGTAACAGGCTTTGTTTGCTCTTCTCAGCCCAGTTGTGTCTTTTCTCCTGCAGAGTTTGAGGCCCTGACCCGTTTGGGAATACCTGATCCAGTCAGCTACATAAAGAAGCGGTTTAAGTCCAGCAAATTGCTTTTTCTCAAATCCGCGTGTGTTGGCAGAACCATTGTAGATCAGCTTGAGGCGTCAGTGGAGGAGGCCATCAGCTCAGCCGCTTGGGTTGACCTACAGGTGCGGTCATGCTTTTCGTTTCTTTACAAAAGAAAAATATATCCGCAAATGTTACGAGGTAATTTCTTCTCGTTTAGCCAATGCTCCCAAGCAGTCTGTCCGAGGAGGATATAGGAATCCTGTTGAATGAAGTGCTGAGGGCCATGAATGTGCAGTCCAGTGCCAGGCTTCTCTCCACTTCTGTGGTCAGCGAAAAGTTCATCAGTGCATGCCTTGCTTTATTTGATGACATCATGCAACATAAAGCACAGAAGGTGTGTGAGCTTTTCCTGCATCTGAACACCGTACACCTCGACAGGGTCAGAAATGTACTTTTCCATTAAGGGCAATGTTTGCCCCCTGGAAGCACTGGGGCATTGTTTTCCTTTGTAAGGGCAAGCGTTATAATGAATTACCTTTATTAAATCTCTTTTGTTTTTATGTAAAATACTTAAATGTAATCAATTTATTTAATCAATCCGAATACTATTTTGTCATCTTCAGAACTCGAAGATTGTAACACTGTCCTCTTTGTAATGAAGGAAGGAGACAGGGTCGGCTTGCTGGGACTCGTGTGTTTAATTTGACTCTCTCTGTACACAAAAGTGCGCTGACTGCGCATTCAACTCCAGTTCAGTAGAACGATAACCGATGTGCTCTCCAGAGCTTTCTCCCACGGCCACACGAGTCCTCAGCTGCTTTCTCTCTCCTGCTTCCTGTCCGTTAAATGACTTGAAATAACATGGGCAAAGGGTATAGGCAAAAACTTTTTAATTTTTTTAAATTTTTTTATTTTTATTTACCAATCAATTTTTAGGTTTCAGGATTTTTGAACCAAACTTTGTTTAAAGATGATTCTGACCTATTTTATGAAAGAGATATCGGAATGCATTGATGTACCATTTTGTTTTATGAAATATGTGGGTAAAATGGCCATAAATGGGTTTTACCATTCAATGCAATGTCTCTAATGTGTTCTTGGAGAAACATGTAATGAAAAAAGGAGTGTAATAGTTGGCAACATTTTCATAATGATATCATTGATCTGTAATTTCTTTCCCCATTCACTTGTTGTGTCTCCTGAATGCCGGATAAGCATGCTTTAAGTCCTGGTGTCGTCTATTGAGGACGTGTATGAAATCAATGCCCTGTTTTGTAACAGAAAGTCTGATTTTCAACAGAAACCCCATAACATTTTCCTGAGATGTTGGGTTATAACAAACAATTAGAAAATGAGTCAGATTTAAATAATTACAAAATATTATCATATATCCATAAGAGTGCTAAATTTGATCATTCGGTCATTTTTAAAGACCAAGGAGAAGTTGTTGTCCTGGTGACTCCTCCAAACAAATAGTATCTGGGAAAAGCCCTGAATGTGCTCTTTACAGGACATCCAGACTCAGAACTGTGACACGTGTGGTGTCAGAGAAAATCACTGAAATATAATGGCTGGCACCCAGGAGGTTAAATTTAAATCTGAGCAATTTCTGTCCCCCCATTGCCAGTTACACAACTACCACTTTGACGCTTCAAAACGTTCATTAAAACATCGTAAAACTAATCCATATGAATTGAGCGGTTTAGTCAACATTTTCTATAGGGACTTGATCACACAATTATTTTTGTTAATTGAAATAAAGCTAAAATAAAATGGAAATATTAAATGAAAAAGTTGCACTAAACAAACTAATCGAAATAAGTTTATTACTGGAAATTAACACTAAAACTGAACTAAAATTCAAACAAAGTTACAAAATTACAAAAACTTTAAAGTTGAAATGAAAACTAAATATCAAAATAAAAGCCAATTCAAAATATGAATAAATAATATAGTATTGTATATAAATAATAGTAAAGTAACACTGGTTCCAAACCGGTATGACTGTCTGCAACAAACAAAACAAAATATACATATTTATTATTGAACAAACATGCTTTTGTCCATTGTTGACAAATGGATCAAAGATGATGTATGATATCTTATGCATTAACACATTAGCAGGAAATCAGCACATATGTGAATACTTGAAAGGGGTTGTGTTTTCTGGCTGGCACGTAATAGCATGCATCTGGACTGACATGATCGTCACTGGATGTGTTTATCTTCTCTGCTTTATCAATAGGAAGTGAAGAATAACCCTGTGTTTCTGATAACTGAGGAGGATGTCAAACAAGCGTCTGTTTTATTGGAGACTTCATCCTCTTCAAAGAAAGAGAAAAGAGATGAGCGGCGGAAGAAGGCTTCAGGTAAAGGAAGTATATTTCTGATATAACAGGAAACACTGATGATACTGATTGATTTGTAAGACCTCTATCTTTTAGTCCATGCCTGCTTTGTAGCCATCTATATGCCAGTGTACATTGTAAAGAAAGGCAGTGGCTATTTGCACTAAGTGAAAATAAAAATTTCTTAGCGATTAGATATGTACACTAAGTGTAAGATGCTATTTACGAAGTGAAAAATAGTGATATATTCTATTTACACATGTAAAAGTAGCAGGTCTTTGCAATATGTGTAAATGGTAATTAGATGCTATTTATACTTCATTTTGACAGATACGTAATATTTGCACCTCAGTATTGTTGTGCATTATTAGCAGGATGCAATAATAAGAGTGTAAATGATATTCATTACAATTATTAAATGGATGCCACCTTAATGGGACAATAAAAGCCCTCCATATACCTAACCCTACCCAATAAATGCTTTTATTATTATTAAATATTTCGGTAGGCACTTTATTTCCAATTTTAGAACATTTTCTTAATTTTTATTGGAAGTAAATGCCTTTCCGATGTGATGGGAAAAGGGAGAAGAGCGAGCTCGGCAAAAGGCGATTTGAACCCGGGTCGATCGTGTCAACCTAGATCTTTAAGCCTTATACTTTACTGATTACACCACTGAAGACATTGAAGTACATCTGTTTTTTTGTTGTTGTTTTTTTTATCTTGTTTTTCCCAAACAGGCATTGTTAGGCGGAGCTAGTACGAACAGCACTTGCCAACAAGGCACGCTATTTGCACTTGGTGTGAATAGACACTCCGGTAAAACATAAGCTGTCAAATGATTGGCAGCAATGGCTGCCAAACAAAAAACATAAAATTTTAAGTAAAATATCCTAATTTGAATAAAATGCAAAAACGTTTACAGAAATTTTCATGAAACATTTTACAGAAAAACGCTGTTTTTACAAGTATTTCCTGAATTATCAGGATCAAACACTTTCACTGTAAAATTTAAATCTCTTGCAGTTAAACGTTAGCTAGCTATAAAGCACATCTACCCACAAAATAAGATAATACAGAAACCCATTAAATCCCAACAGAACATTAAATAACAGATCTCAGCATCTCCACTCATTACAATCCAGACTTTATTTCTTTCATACAAAAGTTCTTATTGAGATAAACAAAGGTTTAGATGTTGATCACCATTATGGTGATCAGTGTTTGCTTTAGCTGGGCTCTTGACTTTTAACATTATTTTCTCTCTGGCTGCTTTAACTGTTTCTAAAACACATTTGTTACGGCAAAATACAAGAGAAAATCTGATCGATTACTTTTTTGCCATAACAACTGTGATTTAGAAACCGTTTAAGCAGCCAGAGAAAATCTAATGTTAAAAGTCCCAACTAAAGCAAACACTGATCACCATAATGGTGACTTCAAACTTCATTATTTTCAATAAAACATCATCTAAACCTCTGGTAATTCCCAATAAGAACTATAGTATGAAAGAAGTAGTCAAACTGGATTGTAATGAGTGAAGATGCTGAGATCTGTTAGTGTTTCATGTTCTGTTGCTGCCAGTCATTTGATGTTTCTTTACGATTTATTATTTAATGTTTGATCTTAACAATTCAGGAAATAGCTATAAAAATAACTGTAAAATAAGTGTTCTCTGTAAAAGTTTAATGAAAATTTCCGTAAAAGAAAATGATTAATTACAAATATGTATGTATATGTGGTGGTGATTTTCACATATTGTTATTGCCATTTAAAAATTTTTTAAATAAAATTATTTATTTGTCATTAACGTCATAATACTTAAAGGTGCACTATGTAAAAAATGTCAGTAAAATATCCCAAAACCACTAGGCCAGTGTCATATATTTTGTTCAGTTGAGTACTTAAAATATCCCAAATGTTTCCAACTATTTGTAAATCGTGAGTAAATTGCTATTTTCCCCAATGAACCGGGATGTGTGAGGGCGTGGCCTGTCGATGACATCATATCTGCGTTCGGTTTCCGGGTGTATTCTGCAGAAGCGCTTTACTCTCACTGCAGTGTGAACGAGTGTCATAGCAGCCGCGAGCGAACGCTCAGAGTAACGTCATCACATCATTCTCAACACACTCAGATGTGTCTAATATGATCAACAGAGCTGCGTTCCCTCAGACTCATGAACAGAAAAGCCGGCGCCTGTGGCATAATAAAAGTCCCGCTGCTCGCGAGGCGTGTGTTGCGTTCATCTTATTAACAATTGCTCCAGCGGCCTCGCTCAGCTCCACAACACTCGGTCCTGCTCTGCTTCACACTACAGTAACGTTAATGATCACATCCATGGACATGATTTCTGCCCGAGTCCTATCCCGAGTCTTTCCCACAGGATGTGAGGTGAAGACCACATGTCCCGAGATTCTAGACTCAAGCGAGTCATCAAACTACGCCTTTGTTTTGAATAAATGACCTCTAGTGGATGGAAAAGTTACATAGTGCACCTTTAAAATAACAGCGAGTTGTTAATTTTACAGTTATTGTCCATAATTTTACAGAGTTTTGAGTATAATTTAAAATAAAATAAAACAACCTTTAAAATTTTTTTACAGTGTACTAAGCTGACAAGCATTATAAGCAGATAAACATCGTGTCCAGCCCAATATGTAATGTGTTCGTCCCAAACTTTCAATAGTAAAAACCCAAGAAAGAAATGTATGGCTAGAAGAGTTCATCAGGCCATGTGTAGTTATTATACATCACTCAGGCTGTTTATTATTATGATTTCCTCTTTATTTGCATTTGAAAGTTTTTCAACGACTGTTGATTTAAAAAAAAAAAAAAAAAAAAAAAAAAAAAAACTGCTGTTGAGAAACTTTACTTCTTCGCTTTGCTTCTCAGAGGGCGGTGGGAGCGTGAAAGGAGGTGGAGGTGGAAATGCCCGAGAGATCCGAATCCGCAAAACAAAAAAGAAGGGCAGGAGGGAGGAAGACAGTGATGAGGAGACATCACACACCTCTCAGGGTATGAACACCGATTAAGAGATTCAGGCACACAACAAAAGAGAATGCGGTGGCTATCAAGAATTAACATGTATATTCCAACCAGGCATAACATTATGACCACTGACTGGTGAAGTGAATAACACTGATGATCTCTTCATCACGGCTCCTGTTAGTGGGTGGGATATATTAGGCAGCAAGTGAACATTTTGTCCTCAAAGTTGATGTGTTAGAAGCAGGAAAAATGGGCAAGCGTAAGGATTTGAGCGAGTTTGACAAGGGCCAGATTGTGATGGCTAGACGACTGGGTCAGAGCATCTCCAAAACTGCAGCTCTTGTGGGGTGTTCCCGGTCTGCAGTGGTCAGGATCTATCAAAAGTGTCCCCTTTTTCACCACTGATGTGTTTGCATCCCTGCATTAATTTGCTATGGAGAGTCGCACAGGGGCTGCGTGGGGTGACGATCGATTTGAGCTTTGGATGCGGTAATTTTTTTTTACCTAAACGACTTCTCTGTATGCGTCACGCTGACCAGATGTGATGTATTCCAATGCATTTCAATCAGATTTGTGTGAGAACTAATACTTTTTGTTTGACTTTATTAGGACCACTTGATACATTTAATAATCCATGGTTATTGATATTTGTTTTTTTAATGTTGTCTGGCACCATATTTTCACTCAAGTTATTGGCAGTTATTTGTCCTGTATGCAAGCTGTTTATTGTTTGCATTTATTCGTTCCACCGTGGTGAGAGTTTGGAGGATAAAGGCTCTTGCTTTTGCCTTCCTTTATCGGTGAAGCTAAGAGGTATATTGCAAGTCAGTGGGGGCAAAACCCTACCTAGCTCGAGTATTACCGTCTAGTCCAAGAGATGTGCCTTAACGGGGAAGATTTCTGAGACCGTTTACCCATGTTGCTGTTCAAGATCATAATGAAAGTTCATTACGACTGCCACTAGGGTGCGAACTTCAGCTGTCATGTCCAAATGTCATGTGCAGTGGAAAGGTGGCTTTAGTGAGATTTTGTCATTGTAGTAGGAAATAAGCAGTTGTGTGTGTGTGTGCATGTGTTACAGGTCGAAATAAAGGAGACATGCCCTTCCTGTCAGTAGAGGAGATCATGGAGGTTCTGGAGAAGAAAGTGTGTGACAGCTCTGAGGAGATGCTGCAGGAACTAGCAGAGCAGTTACTAAGGTTCAAACCATGAGATTCAAGTTAATTGACACTAAAAGTGCAGCACTGGCAAGTTCATAATGTTGAAGACCTATTCAGACCAACACAAAGGTTCAGCACGAAAATGCGTTCAGACTTTCGCATACAATGTCAGACCAGTGCTAAAAGAAAAGGCAGATGCACTGAATGAAATTGCAGATCCAGTGTCCTCACCTGCACTCGAAGGTACACACATATCCGATACATCCTGAATTCTTATTGGTTGGCCAGTTTTCGCCGCACTGCAATGGAAAAGAAATTTACCTTTTCACTGAACGGGTCAATTCACCTCCTAGTGGACTTCTTTGCATATCCAGTAAGGAGAGCATTCAAATGGAGTTCCTAACAAATCTTTGGGATCAGCATTAGAATAAGCATATGTAAGCTAAATAGCTGGGCATATAGGGCAAATGACCGCCAAAACTTTGAGGGAATATATGGAGACAACATTAAAAATAATAAAATAAAAAAGTAATAGATTATTCATTTTTTATTTATATCAATAGCCAGGCATTTTAACAAGCATTGAGTGTTTATGATAAAGTAAAAAATAATAATAATAATTTTCACCTCATGCACATTTATTTTGATTGGAATAAATCATATTATCAAATGTTTTAGCACACCAAAAGCTCAAATTGGATCCATAAATTGGATGGATGAGACCCCACATTATCCCTTTAAAGTCGTTAAAGGGATAGTTCACCCAAAAATTACCCCATGATTTACTCACCCTCAAGTCATCCTAGGTGTATGACTTTCTTCTTTCAGATGAATACAATCTGAGTTATATTAATAAATATCTTGGCTAATCCAAGCTTTATAATAAGTGCATCCGTCCATCATAAAAGTGAATCTATCCATCATAAAAGTGCATCTGTCCATCATAAAAGTGCATCTGTCCATCATAAAAGTGCATCTGTCCATCATAAAAGTGCATCCATCATAAAAGTGCATCCATCCATCATAAAAGTGCATCTATCCATCATAAAAGTGCATCTTTCCATCATAAAAGTGCATCCGTCCATCATAAAAGTGCATCCGTCCATCATAAAAGTGCATCCGTCCATCATAAAAGTGCATCTATCCATCATAAAAGTGCATCTATCATCATAAAAGTACATCTATCCATCATAAAAGTGCATCCATCCATCATAAGTGCGTCTGTCCGTCCATCATAAAAGTGCATCTATCAAAGCTTTGCTTCAGATGAATTCAACAACATTTTGAAAATGAATTTGCAGAACCTCTTTTTTTTTGGACAGGCCATTGAGTAAAACGTACCAGGAAGTGGTCAGTACAGCTTTCATATCCACAAGTTCAACCGGAGCAGGAGGAAGTCGGAAGAAAAACATGAAAGATCTTCAGGAGGAGATCAACAACTTGTACAACAACATCCGCCTCTTTGAGAAAGGAACCAAACTCTTCTCAGGTTTGTCTGTTCTCTCTCTAGCCTTTGTTGGTTGAGTCTTGTGTGGTTGATGATGATTTGACGTGTTTAGCTTTAGTGAGTGTGTAGTGTCGCTGTTTGAGCAGAAACAACATCTGTAAAGTTACGACGCTCAAAGCTCAAAGCAAAGGGAGATATTTTCTGTTACAGAAATCTCTTTAAGGACTACAACAAATGGCTGGTCAGGACTACAACGAGCTAGTGACATCACTAACCCTAACATTTACATAACCCCGCCCCCGGGAACATGTTGAGAACAGGAAGAGTTGTTGTAGTCGAGCACATTTGGGAGTCGCTCAAGCTGTCGACCGTCTTTCACATTTATTGATACAGTACGAACACAAACGCAATAGCATGTCATAAAGCAAGATGACATCATAAATTATAACCGTAATTAAACTAAACTATCCCTGTTCTCTCTTCATCAGCAGATATTCTCTGCTCATCTCACAACAGTTCCCACACCAGCGGTTTATAGATTATCATGACAGAATATGCTAATCAATGACTGAAGATCGTTAACTCATAAACTCATCCTCTATCCCTTCAGAAACGTCCTGTCTCATTCTACATGTTGTCTCTTCTTCTTGAGTCTCTCCATCATTGTCCGACTGTGGTTTGATCATAAAAGGTTGAACAGTTTCTGTCATGTTCAGTGTGTGTGTGTGTGTGTGTGTGTGTGTGTGAGGTAATCAGAGCTGCTAACATGAGCTCTTGAAGCTCCGCCCTCTTCCTGAAAGGGGCAGGGAGCAGCAGCTCATTTGCATTTAAAGGGACACACACAAAAAAAGTGACAATTTTAACATGCTATAAACAATGATCTGTGGGTTTTTTTGAGCTAAAGCTTCACATACACACTCTGGGGACTTTAGAGAATTATTTTACATCTCGTAAAAAGGGGCTTAATACACAAATGTTTGTGGACTAAAAAGTGATCTGTCTCTGTCTGCCACAAATAATGTTAAAAGCACCGTATTTCCGCCTGTAATGGTATTGTCACTTTCAGCTCTTCAGTTGTTCTTTAGTTTTAAGGTGGTTCAGGCGTCAAGCACACATAAGAACCGCTTTTCCACCGTCAGGCCAAACTGTTCTGCAACCGTTTCTTATCGTTCTTACAACCGTTCAGCCCGATGGTGGAAAAGCAGCTAAGGTTTTCCAGCAAATGACTGCATACAGGTTATCCGCTCAGTATGTTTGTGATGTTTCTCTCTCTATTAGGCTATTATCTAATGTTTCTGCTTTTTTTCTGTACACATCAGATGACACGCAGGCTACCATTGCCAGGCATGTTTTGAAGACCGTATGTACGGATGCGACCAATGTTCTGCTGAGCTTTGTGGCATCTGAGCATATGACCTCGGACAGCTCGACTGCCATTACCAGTGAGGTACGATCTACTGTTATTCCATAATCTTATTCAAGACAACTGCTGCAACAACTAAACAATAAAATCGATTTGGAAAATCATCGACAACGCATGTCATTATCGGCGTCTGCCCACCGTGCAACGGAAAACTTCTGCCAGTCGCGTCAAATTACAGCTCTGAATAATGCTATGGGCAAAATCTACAAATAGTGGTGAGCTGCTGCTGAATTCTTTATTTTAAGCTTCAAGCTAAAGCAATAGCGTAATGTTTAACATGGCTTGCCCTGTCAGGCGTGTTGACAGATGCGTGTGCTGTTTAATGTGTCATATGTTTCCGAAGCGCAAAACTTTAATTTTACAGTTATCCTTATCTGTAAGTGTTACAAATTCACGCAAGTATTTCCATTTTGCATGAAAGCTCGTCCTGACAGTTAATTTTTCATATAGCATAGATATAGATATATTCACTATATATGATCAGTTGGCACGTTTGTTTTGAAGGACAGCATTGGGCAGGATATGCAATAGTGTGTTTTGTCAAAAAAAGGAAAATGTGCCTTTTTTTTTCTTCTCTCGATTTAATCTACCAACTAATCGATTTATCAAAATAATCGTTAGTTGCAGCCCAAAAGACAACATTAGACCATTCACAGCACATTTGACTTCAGTACTCTGATGCATTTCACAGTAAAACTAAACACAGACAGGCAGACACGCACGCATGCAGGCAGGCAGACGCACGCACGCAGGCAGGCAGACACACACACACAGACAAACACAGAGAAATGTGGCCATGCACACCAACTCTCTTCAATTCTTCAGGAGCTGACACTTACTACCTGAAATTTGCTGAGTAATCCGCTATTTAGATTGGAATTGTTCATCGATGCCTATATATATATATCCATCTTGTTTACATGTGTTGTGTCTGTGTTTGTTACCATCTTGCAGATCAGGCTGAAGATTCTGGCTAAGCTCTCGGATGAAGTTAAATCTCCTCTGATGAAGCTACACAACAGTCTCAATGGAAAAGTGCGTTTGATGGCACAAAATATCAGTCATATCCAAGCCCAAACGGAATCTGTGCTCACAGATCTTTTCAGCAGTTCTGCATATATATTGTTTATGAAATAATTTGATAATGCTTTCAGCTATGAATAAGATTGTAGCGTAGCATAATGGAGTAATGAGTAAGATTTTATTAAGTCATTTACATTTAAGTCCATTTCAGAGAATTCCACAGATTTTCCCCAAAATCAGTGGAGAAAATGTGAAAAATACTACATATTGCTTTATTTTACAAACATGCTTATGGGATCAGCTGCCAGTTATTGGTTGGAAGAACAAAGCAGCAGACATTTTTTTTTCCATTTCTTGACACTTGCAGGCCATTGAAGATTTTCTGTCATGTTTGGAGACGAGTGCAGAAGAGTGTGGGCTGCTTCTGAAGAAAGGTGACAAGAAGAGAGAAAGGTAAAGCCTCTTCTCCACCAATGCATCAGTATTGATCAAAAGTGTCTGATCTTGAGTAATTGTTGACCTAGTAATGTTTGGAAATAAGGAGTTAATAGACTTTTGAGAACTTTAGCATCCCTAGGTCTAAGGTAATCCCGCACATTATCAATACCTGCAAAAAATATCAAAAATGTATGGCCGTCGTTTCAGTCTCATGACCTTCATCAGGCATATATACAAATCATACTGTTCAAACTCGATCACGTTTAAAATAACATGACCAATCACTGCGGAGATCCACTGATTAGCAAGCAAGCGCGTCATTAGCACCACAAAGTTATATATAGTTACATCAACAATTGTACATAATGACACACAAAAAGATTATAACATCACATTAAATAATAAATACCCATAGGTGATGGAGTCTGAAGGGTAAACGTCCAAAACATCTCGCCTCTCTTTAAGAGCAGTTCAGTAGCCCCCCCTCTAGGTGGCACACTCACTTTTTCAATCACACAAAAACACAAGGAGGACACATTGTCATTCAATGCAAGAAAATGGGCCTCAACCAGATCGTTCACATCTTTTCTTCTAATGCTCTTATGCTATCTTCTAATGTTTTAATTGATGTGAAGTTTTTCCAACATAACCCAAACCACAAGGACATCGAGTCAAATAGACAAACATGAGTGGAAACGCACGTGATCACAGAACTGATTCTATATTTCTGGGATGCTAAAGTTAACATGTTAGCTAGAAATCAACCGATATATCGTTTTTACCAAATAACCCGCACCAAAGGTTGCTTTGTGAAACATGCGTTCTCAGAAATCTAATGAATTGTTTTAAACGGTTGGCTTATTTTACCATGCCTTTGTGACTACATGACTCATACTGTATATATACCTTGGCTTTTCTCTGTTTTAAATCCACTTCCCAGTCACAACAAGCTCCATGCTTAGACTGTTTATTTCACTGTTACACTGTAGCACCACAGGCTTGCAACTGATCGTAAAAATAATCCATATGAAGTGATCGGTTTAGTCCACATTTTCTGAAGAGACTTTGTTTTATATGTCACATATATATAAAAATAATTACAAGGTTTTCATATGGTGTGTGTGTGTGTGTGCAGGCAGGCTCTCTTTGTGCACCGTCAGGCTCTGTTGGAGCAGTTGAGAGAAGCAGAAGACCCTGCGCTCGTGCTGCATCTGACCAGTGTCATGCTCTTCCAGAACGTCACGCACTGCATGCTGCATGCACCTGGACGCTGTGTGCCACATATCATTGGCTTCCTGCAAAGCAAGATTCCCGAGGTAAATATGCTGTATATTTCAGGTGTGTGGTTCTTCACACAGCTGTATATTACTGACAACTACTACACAAAAGGTTTTTGCCCATTCAGAATCATCTTACACCATATAAATTGGTGTAAGACCTCTGTTGGGTCTAGCCTAAAAGTGGATTGTCTTTTTGTGATACAACAGAGAAAAAACAATGCTAAATATAAACGCTAAAATGCAGCGAATCATTTGCTTATGCATAGTTAAGGCAGTGGTTTGAGTTTGAGGAAATGGAAGAACGAAATAGAAGAACGAACGAACGAACACAATGGAAGAACGGAAGAAATGGACGAACAAATTAAATGGAAAAACGAACGAACCAAATGGAAGAACAAACGAACATAATGGAAGAACGAACAAACATAATGGAAGAAAGAATTTACCAAATGGAAGAAATAATGAACCAAATGGAAGAACGAACGATCTGCTGTGACATCATTTCAAACAAAATCAGGCAAAAATGAAGTTGGTTTGGTGTTTATTTCGGGAGTTTGAAACCGCTCTGGCTGGTAAACTCCTTCTTTGACATGGAAATCTTCTCTGGTTTATTTCTTCTGTCTAGTCCTTCGAGGTCAGACGTCTAGGAGTAAAAACCATAGACTGTATAAAACAATGGACATAGTGTCCGTGATGTCACCCGTAGGTGGAGCCGGCCGTCGCCATCTTGGCCGCACGTCACTCTCGGATAACCGAAAATGGGCAGGACGTGGGTGGAGCTGAGGTGCCTTGCTGCTGAAACCAGCAGCGGCAATCCACCTGTCACTCAAGTGGCCACGCCCTTAATTATGCAGAACCTTAAGGCTTAATATAATTTAAACCAGATGAGTTATAAAAACATTCATCCCTCTCACAGTTGTCATGAAGGGCAAAATTAGCTGTATAGACCAAAACCACTTTTTGTACCAGGCTGTAAACATGTTTTTGGTTGGGCATTTTAACATGGGGGTCTATGGGATTGACTTCTGGAGCCTGTCTCTAGCGGCCAGTCGATGAATTGCAGTTTAAGTCACTTCTGTGTTGGATTCAAGAGAGATACCGGTTGCCGCTTGGTAAAAACATGAACATTGAAGAGCTGTTTTGTTTAATACATGTTTAATACTGTAAAGCTGCTTGAAGCAATCTATCGTATAAAGTGCTGTATCACATGCCAACATAGTGAATGTACAGAAACACATAAGCTACATATCTATCCCTGTGTGTGCTTTAGGACCAGCACAAGCTCCTGTCTCAGTACCAGAGTCTGGTGGTCAAGCAGCTGGTAGTACAGGGTCACGAGAAGAACAGCAATCCGGGGGACGGAGTCGAAGACAGTCCTGTTGTTCCTGATGACACGGAGGGCCTTCAGAAAGAGCTCCACAGTCTCACCAGAGACATTAAAGATACCATCCTTACTCAGAGAAAACCGTCTGTCACAGAGTAACCCAGCTGCTAGTGTATCCTGCTACATGATGTGTTAGAGCTCTGATTTTAAATGTGTAAAATAAACTGACTGAATTCAGCCTCGCAACACATTTCCTCTATGAGAAGCAACAGATAAATCAAAATCAAACCAAAATGTATTTATAAATCACCTTAAAACTCCCAATTTCAAAGGGACAAAATAAAATACAACTAAAAAAACATTTCATGAATTTTACCAATCAGTGTTGTTGGTCCAATTATTAAGCAAGTATTTCATTTAGCATGCATGCTCAATTACAGTGAGGACAATCGAGGGACTTGTAAACCACTATAACAAAAGGTGCAGACACCCAGCGCTGCTCAGGAAGGAAACATGATGCATTCAGCTTTAATTCTGTCTTGTGGACTGTTAACGTGTCGTGAAATGGCTTCATCAGGGTGGTACTAATAAAATACCATGCAATTTTTATGAACCCTCCCATTTTATTAAAATTAAAATTTTAAAGACTCTGCAAGGTGTATGTAAGCTTTTGACCACAACTGCATGAAAACAAAACTAAACCATTTATTTAGCTTATGTTGTAGCCTACACTGTACAAAAAAATGCCAGGAATTCACAGGATTAAAGGGTTTAATTTTACAAAAAATGACTGTAGTCAGAAATTCACAGTGAAATGAATGCATGCTGGGTAATTTTCTTATGAGTGACTGTTAATCAGCAGCAGAATGATCATCACAGTAACTCACTGCTGTTGTTTTACTGTGAGTTCACGGGATAAAGTCGTCTTTAACCGCCACTGTAAGAAATGATATTGTTTAGTGCTGTAATTGTTCTGAAGTCACCATGATGGGGATCAGTGTTACACTAGCTCGGGATCTTGTATCCTCCTTATCCTTGTATCTTGTTCATATTCACATTTCTGATCTAGCCGAGACAGAAGTGTGACTAATGAAAACATTTGCTAAAACAAAAATCTAGAAAATAAAACAAGTTAATTGGCTGATTTTTAGCAGTAACGACGTTTTTGTTTGCAGCGCTGAGCATTAGCCAATCACAGAGAAGTCTGTTGAGTGCATGAATGTAGCGGCAAATCAGAGGTTTAAGTTAGTCAGATTCCCCAGTCCATTCAAGGCAAGGCAAAGCAAGTTTATTTATATAGCACATTTCATACATTATGGTAATTCAAAGTGCTTTACACAGAAAGGGAATTAATAATTAAAACGGTTATAAAAGGAATTAAAAGAGAAACAAACACGATGCAGTTATATAAGCAATAAAAAGATGAACCAAAAATTAAAAAGGTTAAATTAAAACAGTTATAACAGTTTATTAAAAAGAATAAAAATATGATGCATAGATGAGTTAAAGTGCAATCGGTCGGCCGTACGGTGGCACTGCTCATTCAGTAAATGCACAGCTGAACAGATGAGAACTGTCAGAATTGTGACATAAACTTGCAATTGCAAGAAAAAAAAGTCAGAATTGAGTTTATATCTTGCAATTGTGCGTTATGAAGTCAGAATTGTGAGATAAAGTCACCTTTTTTTAATTTCTTTTTTTAAATTCTGTATGCGGAACAAGCTTCCATAGAATATAGACCTTGTAAAAAATAAAAAAGTTTGGAATAATAGTGAAAATAAAGCAGCCGTGGGTGTTTGATGAGGTTGCGAGGGGCCACCCCTTGATTTGGTGACCGGGGCCAACATTTGCTGCTTCATCCCGGTTGAAAATACTATATTATTACGATGTGAATGACCGAAATTCTGTTACCCGCAGCTTTTCTGGTATTATTATTCCATACAAAATAAGAATGCCAATTTTGATTTCATGGTGACTTTAAGGTTTCTCGAGCAATTAGCGCTTTTATTGATTGTGAGGGTGATAGTCTACCCAATCTGGCAACCCTGGGAAGCACTTTTGTGTGTTTTCCCCTTTCCCACATGTGGGAGTCGCATGAAATCGGACACTTTCTCCAGCGCGAAGGACGTACACAGAACTCACAGAACCCCCTCACGCAGGTCCAGTGTCCGTCCAGCGCGACCACAGACCTCGCGGTGTCCGACGGACCTTAGCTCTGCTGTCCGCCGCTGAGCATCAGCTGACCTGCGGCTTCACGCACACTTGACTCCGGTAATGACACAAACGGCTCTTTTCTGCTGGTGATGATGGAGCTCAGGGCTGACTGGTCCAAATGACAGTGAGAGATTGTACAACGTTTGCATGTGCATTTTGTGTTTATCAGGATTGCATTTCACATGTTTTATTTTTTATTATTGTGGAATTGTATTTTCCTGTCTCGTTTCTATATTTGTTGTTGTTAATCGTTTAGTACATGTGTTGTATTTGAATCATCACTTACAGTCGTCAGTCTAGATTTAAGAAACGCATTGATGCTGTTGCATGCACCTTGGCAATCTTTGGTTTAACTTAATTCAATTTTGGACAGTGATTAATTTTTTTTTTTTTTTCATCTTAAAATGACCACACTCAATTCAAAAACCTAATTGAAACAAAGTATTTTTTCAGGTTAACTACTAGCCACAGCTCTCAATCCCATGATAAATGGCAAAGCTTTGGTTTTTGCGCAATAATTGCTCATTAAAGGGACATGCATTATGCACCCACAAACACATGCACTGCAAAAAAATCTCTTATTTAGTATTTTTCTCGTTTTCAGTCTAAATAAAATGACTTTTTTTTTCTTTCTTTCTGGAAAATATAATCAAAATGAAGTGAGTTTTTGCTTAAAACAAGCAAAATGATCTGCCAATGGGGTAAGACAAATAATCGTGTTTCTGTTTGAAATCTCGTTTCTGTCCCAAACAGAAACACGATTATTTGTCTTACCCCATTGGCAGATCATTTGCTTGTTTTAAGCAAAAGCTCACTTCATTTTGATTTTTTCCCCCCTCAGAAAACAAGAAAAAATTGCAATTTTTCTGATCTCTTAGGTATTTGGACTGGAAACAAGACAAAAATTCTAAGTAAGAAAAGCATTTTTATGCCGTGAGCATATTTAATTCTGATGATGATGGTTATAATTGTGTTATTCATTGTGTTATTTTGCTTTAGTTGTAAACTGAATGCTGCAACA
This sequence comes from Paracanthobrama guichenoti, assembly GCA_018749465.1. Taxonomy (NCBI): domain Eukaryota; kingdom Metazoa; phylum Chordata; class Actinopteri; order Cypriniformes; family Gobionidae; genus Paracanthobrama; species Paracanthobrama guichenoti. The sequence continues at coordinate 2,131,402 of CM031962.1, read as the reverse complement.
AAAGTATGCAACTTCTCATGTAAGATGCAGACAGTCTGCAATGAGAAGAGACAAATATTAGAGACAGATGTGGGAACCGAAAAGAGAAAAGGAGGTTTGCAGAGCAGAGAGGTTTGCTTTTTTTTGTCTCCATTATCCAGTAGATTTACAGTAATCTGAGTTGCATAGCAGCCTCATGAGCTCACAGTGCTGTCCACGCTTTGTGCCAAACTGTCAGTGTGCACTTGTATAATCAGAGAGAGCAGATCGAGTGCTTTTTAATGACATTTTTAAACTGGACTCTGTTTGTTTTGTAAGGAGTAAACGTTTGTTACAATGACCATTCAAGCAGAAGAGGATTCTTCAAACTTTGACTTTTGCGCGAGCTTTATGCTCATAGAAGCGATGCACCGACTATGCAGTGATGGAGAAGAGTCCAGCTCTCTGGATTAAAAACAAAACAAAAACAAAATTAACATTATTAAAGGGTTCACTTCAGAATTAAAAATTCCTGATAATTTACTCACCCCCATGTCTTTCTTTCTTCAGTTGAAAAGAAATTAAGTTTTTGGAGGAAAACATCCCAGGATTTTTCTCCATATAGTGGACTTCAACAGCAACCAATGGGTTGAAGGTCCAAATTTCAGTTTCAATGCAGCTTCAAAGAGCTCTACACAACCCCAGACGAGGAATAAGGGCCAAACAATCGGTCATTTTCTAAAAAAATAAAATAAAACTTTATATACTTTTTAACCACAAATGCTCATCTTGCACTGCTCTGCGATGCACCACGCATTACGTAATCACGTCGGAAAGGTCCCGTGTGGCGTAGGTTGAAGTACCAACCCAGTGCAGAAAAACTTCAAAATCGTCCAACATCATTGGTTTACCTTTTTTTTTGTGACCCTTCAGATATACATTCAAAATAACCCCAACCCCCAATTCAATATATATATATTTGGTCTGGGTAACACAAAAACTACCCAAACGCTGGGTTGTTACGTCTGACCCGGGATCTGGGTAACACAAAAACTACCCAAACGCTGGGTTGTTACGTCTGACCGGGATCTGGGTAACACAAAAACTACCCAAACGCTGGGTTGTTACGCCTGACCCGGATCTGGGTAACACAAAAACTACCCAAACGCTGGGTTGTTACGTCTGACCGGGATCTGGGTAACACAGAAACTACCCAAACGCTGGGTTGTTACGTCTGACCGGGATCTGGGTAACACAAAAACTACCCAAACGCTGGGTTGTTACGTCCTGACCGGGATCTGGGTAACACAAAAACTACCCAAACGCTGGGTTGTTACGTCTGACCCGGGATCTGGGTAACACAAAAACTACCCAAATGCCGGGTTGTTACGCCTGACCGGGATCTGGGTAACACAAAAACTACCCAAACGCCGGGTTGTTACGTCTGACCGGGATCTGGGTAACACAAAAACTACCCAAACGCTGGGTTGTTACGTCTGACCCGGGATCTGGGTAACACAAAAACTACCCAAACGCTGGGTTGTTACGTCTGACCCGGGATCTGGGTAACACAAAAACTACCCAAACGCTGGGTTGTTACGTCTGACCCGGGATCTGGGTAACACAAAAACTACCCAAACGCTGGGTTGTTACGTCTGACCCGGGATCTGGGTAACACAAAAACTACCCAAACGCTGGGTTGTTACGTCTGACCGGGATCTGGGTAACACAAAAAACTACCCAAACGCTGGGTTGTTACGTCTGACCGGGATCTGGGTAACACAAAAAACTACCCAAACGCTGGGTTGTTACGTCTGACCCGGATCTGGGTAACACAAAACTACCCAAACGCTGGGTTGTTACGTCTGACCGGGATCTGGGTAACACAAAAACTACCCAAGCGCTGGGTTGTTACGTCTGACCGGGATCTGGGTAACACAAAAACTACCCAAACGCTGGGTTGTTACGTCTGACCCGGGATCTGCGTAACACAAAAACTACCCAAACGCTGGGTTGTTACGTCTGACCCGGGATCTGGGTAACACAAAAACTACCCAAACGCCGGGTTGTTACGTCTGACCGGGATCTGGGTAACACAAAAACTACCCAAGCGCTGGGTTGTTACGTCTGACCGGGATCTGGGTAACACAAAAACTACCCAAACGCCGGGTTGTTACGTCTGACCCGGGGTCTGGGTAACACAAAAAACTACCCAAACGCTGGGTTGTTACGCCTGACCCGGGATCTGGGTAACACAAAAACTACCCAAACGCTGGGTTGTTACGTCTGACCCGGGGTCTGGGTAACACAAAAACTATCCAAACACTGAAAAAATAACCCAAAAAAATGACCCAGGATTCAACCCAGGTTTTGGGTAGAAAAAAAAAGATTTTTTAGAGTGCATGTGAACCAAATTCAATTCTTTATATGTGATTTTGTACCTTTTTTTGATGATCTATGTAATAATTTCTATATACAACAATATATATTAAAATAAAAACAAAATCCCTTGTTGGTCACGGCTGTAATGGATAATCTGTGTTTGTCTGTCTTGGGTGAGTTTTAGTTCTGTTGTTCATTTGATTTATTGGTTTGCAGTTAGATCCGTTTCTCCTCTTTATTTGCAACTGTCATGACAACAGCTTGTTCTGTCCTTGAATTAATCACTTTTTTACCATTTGTTTGTCATTTTCCCAGTGG
>CM031962.1:2083744-2123744 GCA_018749465.1 Paracanthobrama guichenoti | reverse complement strand
TAAAAATTGGACATGAACACCCTTTAACAAACTTTAAACATGGCAGAAGCGAGAACGATTGCTGCTGTGACTGCTATTCTACATCTGACCGCTACATTGCCTTGTCTTGTCATTAAAATAGTACTTCTATACATATATGAATAATCATTTGAAGAGTATTGTATGTATTATACACAGCGAAAATAGCCTGTATTTGACCGAAATTCCAGATTCATCAGCAAGCTGACTGTAGATAGAGTGGAGAATGTTTATATGGTTGTCAGTGAATAGGACGCTAAATATTATTTTAGCTTTAATAAAATTTTCCAGATTAATAGGCAAGAATAAACCCGGTGTCCTCTGTTGTTCCTGTTCTTTCCGACAGCAAAGCAACGGACTTGAATACGACGAGCTCGTAATCACGACTTCAGAAGTAGGAAGTAGGAAATTTCCGCTAAGTCAGTAAAGTGGCAGCACTGAGCTTCAGTGATTATAATGGGGGCACTCTTTGTATATAATATACATTTGTCATGCTGCTAACTGTACATTTCAAAGTTTCTGGACTGACAACATTATTTAATTGGTGGATTGAAACCAAAACGGTGATGATTGACAGTGATAACCATAGCAACAGACGAGACAAAAAAAGTTACTGTATGTCAAAATGGATCTCTGCATTCATTTCCATAATGACCAGCACAGTCTAAGAGCAGCGCAAATTAGCGTCTGGTTTAAGACAGGCTTTTATTGGGCGGTAAATAATGGCTCAAACATTTGTAAATCACTTTGCGTGATTCATTTAAATACTCTCCTCCCATAAATTGTCAACCCATTCTCACTCCCAAGGCGTGAAAATCTGAAGCATGGTCAAGTGCCTTCTGCGTCACAGTGAAGACGCTAAAGGCACCCCTAGGCATCACTATATCGACGCGCAGGTGCTCCATTGATTTCAGTTGTTTGCCCAATGCATCAGATCAAGACACATTTAATTCTTTGCATTTGTAAAAGCAGACATGATTTTATGAATATTCATAGGCTACTTTTATATTTTGTAGCAACTAACCCAACTCCTACCCTAAACCTACCCACTTCTAAACAATATAAAACACGTAACAGGCAATTAAAAGTACAGCCACAGGTATTAATTGCAAAAACTGACCAAAAACCGTATAAAAGTATTAACTTGCATTTCAAGTCTTCTGAAGTCATACGATATCTTTATGTAAAGAACAGAGGGGATCTTAATGTTTCAATCGCTGAAATGATAATCCCACTGCTCCATGAACGCACACACTCAGTCATATCTCATTCAAAAGATACACCTGACTCTATTAGCATGACACAATCGTTCACGAGACAATCAAATCTGACGTTACGTTTCTTCGGGTGGCAATTTTTTAACTTTGACGTGTGCATGATCTTTGGCAGATGGAGATGCTGACCGCTTTTGGGGATTTTCTTCACACAAATCAATCGCTTGGCTTCAATGGAGCACCTGCGCATCGATATAGTGATGCCTAGGGGTGCCTTTAGCGTCTTCATTGTGACACGGAAAGCACTTGACCATGCTTCAGATTTTGATGCCATGGGAGTGTGAACGGGTTGAAATTTTGCCACCGAAAGAGAAACTCCTACAAATGCATATGCAATAAGATCAGCCGCAGAAATAACCCTGTCCACGCCTTTCAGCGCTAATGTTTCACTGCGTGTCTTTAGTAAATCATGACAGTAGTTTTTAACACCAGAAGAGGGTTAGCGCTGGAGCAAGCTGTTAGTAAATCTGAAATTCAATAAAAGTGATTTAATGATAAACAAAAATACTATTTTAATTGCATCACTTCAGTTTTACTGAGTATGTGGCACTGAGACGTGCAGTTTATGTTGATTATGCTTGAAAACAAGAAACACATTTATTCTTAATAAAATAGTTTTTAATTCAGTTGAATCTGCTTAGTCACCTACAGTATGGTATCGATTTAGAAAATATACCGAGGTATTAGATTCTGGTAGTGTCGAGCCAACCCAAGTCTCTTTAAACTGGATTTACCTCCCTAGTCCCTGCTTTACAGTCTATGTGTTTCCTTTCTAGACTCCCTGTTGATCCGTGTTTATCTTTCACAGTAGGTTCATCAAAGTACAGGAGAAAGACAGAAAAATGCTGTGGTCAGTTGGATTCCTTCACTGCAATCAAATATGCCATCGTGTCCCTTTATATTCTGGTACTGCTCACCATATTTGGCCTCTGCATAGCAGGTAACCTTTTCTTTTTCTCTCTTTATCTTCATTTTTTCTGAACCTTGAACTAGTGTTGGGCCAGTTTATTTCACATGTTTTGCATAATGTATTACTTTTATTAAATGTATTCAGATTTGAAACAAAAGGAGAAAAGAAACAAAATGTTCTTGCCTGAAGTAATAAGTAATACATTAAAAATATTAAAGCTATAGATTTATTTGAGAGTTAAAAACTCGGTGTGTTTTAGGCAATAGAAAATAGGACTGGTTTTGTTTAAAAGGGTCGAGTTATAGTCTTAGTCAAGACCTCACCATTTTACCACTTTCGTAAAACAATATGAACAAAGGTAGAACTGACATGATAATAGGGATTGTATTAAACAAAAGCCTCTGCCATTTAACTTTAGGGTTCTTCAGAACAACATTTGGAGCAGTAGGCGTTACACATGACCAGGAACAACCCTGAAGTTAGAGAAAACTATTTAATCTATCCCACAGCAGGACACACGGCGAGGATTGAGTGCTTATATGGGCTGACCCCCAGTGAACCCAATACCACAGAGATTTATGTATTTATTCCCTTTGCAAGTGCTGGGGCCTGTTCTTCGTACATGGATTACTCTGTTATCTTCACTGTTGACAATTTGACATGATCCAGGATTGTTAGGTTCTTCGAAGCTCATACCGGAGTTGCTGTCATAGCAACAGGTCCGTGAGCTCAGACCTGCTCGGGAGCAGCTTATTTCATGTAAACAGGATTAGATTGCATCTTTTTAAGCGGAGGTGATATTTAAAGTCTGTCCCAGCCTCTTCTACTTTCTTACAAGAGTACCCTAGTGAACCAGGGACAATAATAATTTAAAATAATGATTTAAAAATTAATTTGAAAAATAATATCATAATGTTGTAGTCTATCATAATATAAACTTATATTAAAATTATTAAATTTATTGAGTCTTACACATGCAATGTACAGTCTGAGCCGTGCATTAGTTTAAAGGGTGACCGCTATTATGGGTGCTGTTAACAGTGATGTAACAAACAGTACACATTTAAATTATCCAATATAATGGTAACACTTTATTTTACACTGTCTCTGTTACATATGTTACATGTACTTACTATAGTAATAACAGTAAATTATGCATAATTACATGCAACTGACCCTCAACCAAACCCTAATCCTACCCTAACCTTATAGTAAGTACATGTTGTTAATTAATATTACAGTAACACTTTAGTATGGGGAACATATTCACTATTAACTACAACTTTTGCCTCAATAAACTCCTAATTTACTGCTTATTAATAGTTAGTAAGGTAGTTTTTGTAGCGTGTAAGTTTAGGTATTAGGTTTGATTATAGAATATGGTCTTTATAAGTACTAATAAACAGACAATATCCTAGTAATATGCATGATAATAAGCAACTAGTTCATAGTGAGAATTGGACCCTAAAATAAACTGTTACCAATATGAGTCCGTACTTAAATATATAATTGCACTGTAACAATCGCACCTTAAAATAAAGTGTAACCATTATAACTTTTATGTCGCTTTGGTTGCTTAGCTGTTTCCTTGTAAAGGTCTAGAAATTCAAGTTTTTCATCATGGTTTGGGATGTTCCTTTTTAATATGATGTCATTATGTTGCTGTATTGCCGCCAGCCAATCGCTGCATTGCTGATCATGGCTTTGAGTGTATATATATATATATAAGTCCAATAAACACAGGAATACACCGTAATCTCTGACAAATTAATCCAGATATATTTTAATTAAATCCGCAAATTTGTTAGAAGAAACAAATTAGCCAGAGATCAGTTATCCCGATTAGAAGATCTGGGATCTGTCTAATCATCTCAGATGTATTAAAGGTGCAGTGTGTAAGTTTTAGCGGCATCTAGCGGTGAGGTTGTGAATTACAGTTGTCCACCTCTCACCCCTCCCTTTCGAAGCACATAGAGAAGCTACGGTGGCCGGCACAGGACAAAGATGTGGTTGTCTGAGACAGCAGAGAGTTGCTAGCGCTCTGTAGAGAAGTTTGTCCATTTAGTGCTACTGTAGAAACATTTCACTGTAAGTGGTATATACATAGTTATGTATATTATATTGCATTTCTGTCAATAGATCCTCATAAATATTACACACTGCACCTTTAAGCGAGGTATGAAGAACTGTCCCCTGATTGGTTTATAATCTTTATTCACTAAAGTTCAACAGTACTGAAGTATGGGATGTGTCCATCTTAACATCCATTTCCATGGTGCATTCAACGCACTGCTGAGTGTCTTTCTGTGTTCACCGTGGGCCTGTTTCAAAGTCCCTTTAAGACGAGTCATTTCACTCGGCGGCCATCTTTGAAACGCCTCTCGGGCATGCCAGTGCAGCTCCAATCTCTTTGAATGGGGAACCATCAAATTCACCAAAACTGTTCGCCAAGCTTACGATTAAATTTCATATTTGAAATCACCAATGAAATTTGACAACAACTGTCTCATTTAGTTTCTAAACACTTGAATCATGATAAAAAAACGGATACGTCTCAGAGCGCTGCCTGTTTCTATATCAACCGGAGCTTCTAGCGCAATTATAGTGACGTGATAATCAATGATTAGCTCTTTCATTTAGAAGGCGGGGCTTATTCGCCATATTGGCCGTTGCATTTTCTCCCATTCATAAGTAATCAGAGTGCACCGTCTTCCTATATATAAAGTCTTTGGCGTGTTTTTACCTCAGTGTTGACTGATCTAACTCCAAACCACATTTCTGGAATGGCAAATAAGCAATGTTTGGTTTAATCAACTCAGAGACATCTGGGTTTGCTAAATTATTACACTATTATGCATCTCTAAGCTGTGTTTTAATTACCTTCACCACATTTGAGCTATAAACTGCTTAAATGATAGATTCTAGGTTTTAGATTCAGTCAGACGTACTGAAAAGAAATTCTTTGTGGATCTGTCACTGTGAATCAAACTATGGGTGAGTAGTTCACTCCAAGTATTTTAGGTTGCTTTGTTTAAAGTCTGTATTGTGTAACATTGTGTGTTGATGAACACATCTACAGTGCTTTTTTTTCTTGTATTTTCTGCTAAGTTCATCACGCAGTCCACAGAAAAAATGGGCTCAGGGCAGAAACTGTTCTTGGACGCAATGTTCACATGTAGCATGACTGTTGTGAAACTTGTTAATTGAAAAAATGTGCTACTTGCATGTTGTTTATAAAGGTTTTATGAAAAAGCTTTTGAATTAATTATTTAAAATGATTAATCTTTTAATCATTTTAAAAGGTACACTTTTGTCAAAAGTGTGCCTTTTAAAATGGAGGGGGGAGGGGAAGGGAAGGGATTGTCAGTGGGATTGTCAAGGATTGTCAGTGTTTGCTCACTTTAACTTGTTAAACAAGACTTGGTTTGAAGTACTAGACAAATTTGTAAATATTCACATGCACATCAACAACCAAATGTAAAAGACACCAGAGAAAACTTGAAAATGCAATCTATACAATTCCTTCGATATCTATGTCTATGTATAAACACATTTGTTCCTCTAAACACTCTTGGTTTGTTTGTGTCAGGTCAGGTGATGTGTCAAATATGGAGAAATAAGATGAGGATCTAGATCAGTAAGTTCATTAATGAAAACAAAACACTAGGGAACACAGGAAAATATAGGACCATGTAAAACCAAACCATACAATGACAAGAACGGACCACAAACAACAGAAAATAATCTTGTCCAGGCAAGCTCAGGTTGTTTTATTACGAAAAAAAAGTTATTACGGGTTCTGGTAGGCTTGTGGGAGTGTTATATCATAAGCAACAAAAATGAATAAAAACATATTACAAAAGAATATTAAACATGGCACAAATTCTAGATGGTTTTATAGCTTTCTTATTTACAGACATTGAAATTGTATTTAAGTACACATTCAATTCTTGTTTGAAGATAAACTTTTGTGTATTTACATTTATGGACATAAAACTTTCCAATAAATAAAAGGGGGTATATACAAAAACTTGCTTTAATTCGATTCTTGTCATTAATATAAAACCCAAAAAGAATGTGTCTATAAGATAAGGAAGAATCACAAAACACATTTTGGATGTTGTCATAAGCAGTGACCTGCATAGTATTTCATTCTGACGCGACGTCCGCCATCTCACAGTCTCGCCTCATGTAAACAAAGAATAGACTGGGTAAACCCAGCCTGATCTGCCGGCGATTTGATTTCGCCCTGCAACTCCGTCTGGAAATCTGTACATTAATTTCTACTGTTACACTTTTGTGGGAACCAATCACAGATTGGCTTATCCACCTGCCATGCTATTGGTGGGTTTAACACAATGACAGCTAGAGAAGGATGGATTGATGCCCGTTGATCATGCCTCTTGTGGTCTGATTTGTTGAAGGACTATCCAATTGCGTACAGAGTCATTTGAACTATGCCCGTTGATCACGCCTCTTGTGCAGTAGAAAATACAGAGCAGGCTCCCCAGACCAATGTTCAATCTTAAATTGAGCTTGGTCTGATGATAGCCAGACAAAACAAAGGAGTGCACATTATCTCCTTGTCTGAGATGTGCTAAGCAAACACTGATCACCATAATGGTGTCTCTGTCCTTAAGTGAATCTGTTTGTCAACAGCAGGTGTTCATCACTAATGCTCAATCATCACTAAATTAATCACTTAATTATCTCATTAACTTTAACACTGCTTTAGTGTTACTTTTAACACTCTTGAGTGTGGACTCAAATAAACACTGGGGTTTTACTGTGCACGACAGACTCCAGACACTCCTGACTTCTTGTTTTTTCTTTTCCATGCAAAACAATGCCAACATTAGGTCAGTGGCCTGCTTCGGTTTGTGCACTACCATTTTACACCACGTCACTCGGCTTTAAGCAAATGCCAACATGGACCAGTCGCATGATGACATGCCCTCATCCTCAAAAATGGTGTAAATATATTTTGAAGGTTTTTTTTAAAGACATTTTTTATTATGTTTTGGTTTGCCACTTATATAATCTGAATCATGAAGCAAGGCGTGCAGCAACCCTGGAACACTAGCCTGCAGGATTATTCAGTATTATGTTTGAAGTGCAGGGCAGACACATACACACATACATCAGCTGAATGAGTCATTCACTGCACAAGCCATTACATCATTCATCTGTTTGCTTGAAATTTAATATGAGTAAAATGGGAGGGAGGAACATCTACAAGAGAAGGAAAAGAGAGAAAAACAAAAAGTGTTTGAGAACAGATGACTCACACGCAGTTTAAATTACTGAACATGCACCAAGCAGAAGTCCAGGCATCTTGTGTAGAGATTGAACTATGCGGATATTCTGTAAACATAAGCCAGGACACTGCATGTGCTACTTTAATGAGGCAGATATTTCCTCCCCAAAATAGTAAGGGTCACACTGCAGTGCCCAGTATTCACATGGTCAAAACTGATATCCATATATAAAATTAGTATTTTCACTATTGTTGATAGTAATAGAGGAATTAAAGCTGATCATTTGTCATTCTGTATTTATTCGTGATCTGTACACCGTTACATATATTGTGTATATACTGTGCTTCTTTAATCAGGTTTGTCTGCTTTAAGTAACCAGTATTGAGGAGGAACTAATTGAGCTGTCAATTTAAAATTTGAATTTAGAATATTTATTGAATTTAAAATAAAACTCCACAAATCCAATTCTAGGTGTGTGTCAGGCAGGATTATCAGAGGCGCATGTGACGATGATGTGAGAGTCATTGTGTTTGAATGTTTTTGTCTAGCTAGATGCGGCGCTGCTGCGTTGTTCATTCAAAACATTGCAAATAGAGAAGCTCAGTGTGGAGATTATTTTGGTTATAGCAAAACCGCAACCAAGCTGATCACACAGAACTAATTTTCTGCTTTTCCAGTATTTAAGTGAATTAATGCTAAAACACTCTTCTGTGTGATCAGTGAATACACTCTATATACACTACACACTATGTAAAAGGAACAAAAGTGTACCTTTTGAAAAGTACCACCCCAGTGACAGCTTTTGTACCTTTTTTTCTGAGAGTGTATGATGATGTCACCATTAAGTACAGACGACATCATCTGATGTTATTCTGTCTTGACTTTGTCTAACACAGTAAAAGTGTTTTCTGAACATGCTGTTAAAACAGCCAGAGGAAAAACTAGGATATAAAGTCAATGGTCAAGTGCCCAACTACAGGAAACACTAATCACCACAATGGTGACTTCAAATCTCTCCAGATCCTTTAGATTCCCAGCTCTTCTCTTCAGTTCAGCCACTCATTCTCTATAGGGTTCAGGTCAGGGAACTGGGACGGTAATTTTTGCTCAGTGACACATTTTTGCATTGATTTTGATGTTTGTTTTGGATCATTGTCCTAGATTTCTAGATATTTACTAGAATCCATGATACCATGTATTTGAACAAGAAGTCCAGGACCTCCACCAAAAAAACAAAACAAAACAAAAATAGGCCCACAACATTAAAGATCCAGCAGTAGCTGTATTTAACCGTGAGCATGGGGTACTTTTTATCCCTGTTTGCACCAAATCCATCTGGTGTGTTTGCTGGCAAAAAGCTCTTTTTTTGTGTGTCATCTGACCACAGAACCAGGTCCCGTCTGAAGATCCATGTCTGACAACTGAATATACTGAATATGAAAACATGCACACAAAATGTAAGGCATCACATCTCTTGCAAAAGCAAACCCTACATTTAAAACTATTTTAACTCTTCTAAAAATTGTTTTTGCATAGTAACTTTACACACAAACCATTAAATGATTAGCCACATACACTCCAAACTTGGAAATCTGTCTGTGACCACAAAATCCAGCCAAAAGTGTCGTGTAGTGTGAGTCTGCCTTTAGGTAGTACAGAGGAGAAGAATGGTGTCAGTGTATATAAAAAAATAAAAAATAAAAAAACTGCACTGAGGAAGACTCTTTAAATGTTAAGGTTTTGGTTGCCAATTCATCTGCCAAAGCTTCTCGTGCCAAGAAGCGCATTTAGTGATTGGCTGGCACATTATAGCTTGCACTAGAGTTTAATGACGCAACTTTAGTAAGTTCTCAGTTCTTGAACATGGTGTCAAAGCAGTTTAGTACAAATCATGTATGAGTTTGGTTGCAGCTATTAACCTAGCTACCGATGGAAAATAATTTAGAGTTTGTACAGTGTGGGATTTGGGTCAATATAAAATGAATATTTTTCAACGTTTATTCCTTCCTTTCCAGTATCAAAATCCCATGTATCTTCCCAGAGGGAGGAAGCACTGCTGGAGAACGTGACTCGTCTGGGAGAGCGCTCGGAGACCTTGCAGAGATCTCTTAGCCAACTCCCCTCCCAAAGCGACCTTCTGGAGAACATCTGGAAGCTTGAGAGCCTCTTCCAGAACCATAGTGAACAGCTGCAACTGCTAGGTAACCACCCAAATGCAACGCAGAAGAGTCTAGAAAGTTATTTTTACCCAGCTAGTGCACAATACTGCCTGAGTGATGATTACAAAGAAAGATAAATATGAATTAGTAATGAAATAATGTGGATAATGACATTAAATAAACATATTTAAGAATCTTCTTGAGCCAATATAAGATTTCTGTTTAGAAAATATTTAGAAATATTACTTTTTTTGTCAAGTGAACTTGTGAGGAATGTCACCATTGACTGATTTCATTGTGCTCAGATCTTTTTATTTATAAACTTTATTTTAACAATCACTTCATTCACCACCAAACAATGCAGGATACTGTGACAATGGAGTAGCAAACAAAGAAACATGCTTGTGATCACTTGGAAAAGGTTTAGCAGCACAACCAAGTAAATCATAGACGATTAACAAAGAACTGAGAGGACTGATGCCTTACATACACAAGTCAGGCCAATCAACAGAAACTGAAACAGGTGCGTAACATAATCAGTAGTCAAGGAAACAAACTAGTGGTGGGAAAATGAGAAAGGGAACCGGTACAGGAACTAGAACTAAATCAAAACAAAACATACACACTACAGGTGTCACATTAGAAAATACACTTATATTATGTAACTTTCCTGATTGAACTAATGATTTCCTTTGTCATCCCTGAGTGATAATTGTATGCTTTGGTGATGCTTTTCAAAAAAAACTATTGGTGATAAATTATATATTAAAAACAACGCTGTTGATGATACTGCAAAATAATGAATATTTACAGTTATTCATTTATGTTTCTTCTCCAAAGCAACTTAAAGGAAAACATTTGGATCCACTTTAAATAGTGTCTTTAACTACTATGTACTAACATTTAAATTAATCATTTGATACAATGTATGAGTACATACACATTTTTATGTACTTATACTGGTTATTTTTGCCTGCATGTAATTACATATATAACTAGAATGTACATTTCCTGAACAAAATGGTGGTTGCTAGGCAGTTGCTAGGGTGTTCGGGAGGTTGCTAAGCGGTTGCTAGGGTATTGTGGGTGGTTGCTAGGTGGTTGTTAAGGTATTCTGGGTGGTTGCTATGGTGTTAAGGTATTCTGGGTGATTACTAGGTGGTTGCTAGGGTGTTCTGGGTGGTTGCTAGGCAGTTGCTAGGGTGTCTTTCATGGGTGTACGACAAATGGTGCGGGACAAGTTGCGCCGAAGTTTACACGGAAGAATAATAATATACTATATAAATAAATAATAAGCTCACAGAATAGTAATGGTGTGCTTCACCTTTACAGGCAAGCACCACTAATTAATTTCTGTAGTTACATGTTGACCCTATACCCTTACCCACCTTTAAATATAATCATACCACCAAACCTGGACTAAGTCAGACGTCATATTTTTGTTGAAAATGAAATGAAAATGAAAGTCGGGTTGACATCTAAACCTAACGTTTGTTTGACGTCAATCTCCAACGTCAGACAGACATTGAATTTTCTTTGGAATAAACACCACTGCAAAAAAGAGTGAAATGCATGGCAGTACATTAATCCTCTGCTGAGATCTTCAGAGATTTAAACAACTCCACAAACAGCATTACCAGCTTCACTCATTGCTAACCAGATTGACTATATTTCAATCATTTTCACAAAAAGGTTTTTTTTTTGTAAAATGTTTTATTGAAATGAATAGTTTGGTTTGAAGTCGCCATTATGGGGATCAGTGTTTGCTTTAGTTGGGTAGTTTAACTTGACTTTTTAACATTAGTTTTTTATGACAAGAAAAGGAAGTGAAAATGTGACCAGGTGACATAGTTTTCAGCATCATCATGCTTCATGCAGCAAAGCATGCTGGAGCCACCGTAGTATAAAACTCATGGCTCCCAGCATGCTTTGCGGCATGAAGCATGTCACCATTGTTGAGAGTCATATGCTGATTCTTGATGTCTGTGTCTAATATTTTGTTTCCCATAATGTATTTAAAAAGCAAAATTTAGAAAGTCTGATCTGTTGCAAGTAAGTATTGTTGGTGAATATAACAACAAATACCCACTTTTAGTCAGGGATAAGACTAGTGAATTATTCTACTTTATGATGCTGAAAACTATATCACCTGATCGTTTTTGTTTCTGGCAAATTACGTGTTTTGGTAAACGCTGTTACAAAAACCACAAACTCACACAAAGCCAGAGTCAAACTGCCCAACTAGAAGAAACACTGATCCCCATAATGGTGACTAAACATTTTCAATTAAACATCAACATCTAAACCTCTGTTAATTCTCAATAAGAGCTTCTGTAGACGTCTGACAGAAATAAAGTCTGACTGGTTAGTAATAAGTAAGTAAAGCTGGTAATAAGTGTATTGCCATGCATCTCACCTTTTTTTGTCGTCTGCCCAACGTTGGAGCTTGACGTGAAACAAACGTTGGATTTAGACATCAACCCGACTTTCATTTTCTGACTGACGTTGGAGTTTAAATCCTGTGCCTGCTGGGTAATATTAACTTTAAGATAAGTACATAGTAATTACAGCCAGTATAAAGTGGGACCATGCATTTAGATTTATTTAATTAATTCCCTGTGCCCTTCGTTTTACTATCCCCATGGTCTATTTTTTTGAGCTACGTGAACACTTATTTGGATCTGACGTCAACAACATAACATTTTATTTACATGAGCAAGTGTGACTAATACATGCTCTACACTTCTGTTACTAATATTACCAGGGCGACTAGCACAGGGCTTGGAGCGTGACATCAAAGATCTGCAGGCTTTCTCCGAGCACACCACAGACTCTGTGGCTGAACTCTGGGAGCATCTAGCCATGATCAGCCATTCCAGCCAAAAGAACAGCAGCAGTCTGGGAGAGGAGTTAGCCTTCGCTGCTGGCTCCATCCGAACACAGGATGCCATTTTGAAGACAATGGTGGTAAACGTAGAGACTTTACAGGATCGTCTGGAGGAGGTGGGATGGACAGTACAGACATTAAACCACTCACTCAGTGGAGATGTGAGTCTGCACCAGGTGAAAATCTATGAACTACAGGAGAGGATTGGAAATGTGTCCTATGATGCCACAAGCATGAGGGTCACACAAATGCACCTCGAGGAACAGATCAGGAATGAGATTGAAATCCTGAACGTCATCACAGCAGATCTGAGGCTAAAGGAATGGGAGCACTCCATGGCACTCAAAAATTTAACTGTATTACAAGGTAGGCGCTTGTCCCTTTTTTTTAGTCTCAATATAGAGCATTTTACTGAGAAAAAAAATGCATTTGTTGTTAAAAATGTTTAGTGTTTGATTGCCTTCCTTGGAGCCCTTTTGATAGATCACAGCTCCCTGTGTTTTTGTTCCTAGTTAACCTGAAGTGTATTTTGGGAGTTTATTTAGATTTGCCTGGAAATACATCCAGCTCTTTTATTTTCCATTTGTTTAGAACCCCATTGCTGGCACTCTTTCTTCTGTTTCTGTTTTTTTCTCTTCAGTGACTCTGCTTGTTAACAGAGTGGTTAGTCATCACTTGTAGACGGATCCCACTTTAATTAAGTGCAGTACTACTTCAGTGTTATTCCCTGAACATATAAACACTGAACAGTGTTGATTTAACATTGAGGATTTGGCCGTGACACTTCCCCCATGTGCCATTGGTTGGACAAACAAATAGCCCTGCCCCAAACTCAACACGATTGGTTGAATTAGTATTCCTGTGTCAGGCTTGTGATGCTAAAACAAACAGAGCAGTGATTTGAAGGCATCACAGAGTCACAGTAATTACACTTTTGGGGGAATCAACCTATGAAGAGCTTACTTATAATTATAGGACAGAGTATTTTTTAAAAACTGTTGTTAGGTGAATCTGGAGCCAACAATGAAACGTTTGTTTATGCTTCTGTTTTAATTGTTAAATGTTGTTGATCTGTTTTTAGGACCACCAGGACCAAAGGGTGAGAAGGGTGATGTGGGGCCCCTGGGACCAGCGGGACTTCCTGGTTTGACCGGAATAAGAGGTGTAGTACCACAATCACACAGCCAAAACACATTATCACCAGCGACTGACTGACCAGCTATACTATATCTATTCATTGAGCGATACATATTCACACCATATGCTCACTTACAGTCTAACAGTCCAGCGTTCACATAACCTCTACATTCTCCACATGTATGAACACAGCCCAATAACAGCCCATTTGTATGTAATTTGTCTTGCGTATACAACTCAAGTCTAGCTCAAAAGTGTTCACAGCCCTTGCAGAATCTGTGAAAATGTGAATAATTTTTACAAAATGCATTTATTGCAGTTTTTATTTAGTACTTTCCTGAATAAGATATTTTACATTAAAGATGTTTACATATAGTCCACAAGACAAAAACAGCTGAATTTATAAAAATGACCCGTTCAAAAGTGTATGAATCCTTGATTCTTAATCCTGTGTGTCATTCCCTGATGATCCACGGCTGTGTGTGTGTGTGTGTGTGTGTGTGTGTTTTGTGATGGTTGTTCTTGAGTCTCTTGTTTGTCCTGAGCAGTTAAACTGACCAACGTTCTTCAGAAAAATCCTCAAATCCTTCAGTTTTCCAGCATCTTCTGCATATTTGATCCCTCTCCAGCAGTGAGTGTGTGATTCTGAGATCTGAGGACGATTGAGGGACTCAAACACAACTATTAAAAAAGCTTCACACATTCACTGACGCGCCAGAAGGAAACACTGCATTAAGATGCTTTAGAGCAAGACTGTATATCCTAAAGAAATGTTTTTTTTGTTGTCATCAGGCTTCCCAGGAGAAAAGGGCATTCAGGGTCCTCGTGGACTGGCAGGACGAGGAGGGCAGGATGGACACAATGGAGAAAAAGGAGATATTGGGCCTGAGGGACCCAAAGGTTAGACTTTTATGTTGACACACACACACACACACTTGAATATGTGGTTTACCAGGAGACGTAATGGTTTGTATCCTACCCCTAAACCTGCCCATCACACAAAACTTTCTGCATTTAAAAATAAATAACATTTTAAGTTATTTGGTTTATGAGAACACTGGAAGTGTCCTCATAAACCATGTTTACTGTGTCATTACACATTACACAAATTACACATTTGTTTCCTTATAAACCACACACACACACACACACACACACACACACACACACACACACACACACACAGTTTATCTATTTTAGTAAGATTAGCTCATAGACTTCTATTGTTTTTATTTCAAGTTCATGAAATTTTCTGTCTAACCTGACCCCTGTCCCTATAACAGAAACCTGTGCAAAACACTAGATTTAAATAGAAACATGATTTGACCGATTTATAAGTCTTTTTCACTAGTGAGGTTCAGCTGAGGACATTTTGAGGACATTTTGGACCTCACAAGTATAGTCAAACCTGTACTCACACACATTAAAGTGTAAACACGATGTAAATAAGAGATTTATTGGTCACTGTATTCAGCTTTGATTTATAGGAAGTGTTTTGCTACCTGGGCACACGTGAAAAATATATCCTTAAATTTAGTTTTCTCTCACCAGTTTCACCAGTTTGTTTCAGTTAGCCTAGTGCTACCCTACTCAACATGAAATGTGTTTCCAGCCATTTTACTTCTCTAATGTGCCATATCATCCACAATTATACCAGGAATGGGTAATAAGAAAGTAAGGGCCAGATTTACTAAACAGGGCAAATCCCATATGAGAGCGCAATCCCATATAAGCATCAATGGAAGTGGAAAGTTCTGCGTGTGATCTACTGACGACAGAAATTAAAGAACACAAACACAGCCGGATCATTTCAATAATGACCAACACAATCTACCAGTTAGCATCCGGTTTAAGACATGCTTTATTGGGCGGTAAATAATGGCACAAACACCAGTAAACTGACGAGCACAAACCTTACATGATTCATTTAAATACTCTCCTCACATAAACACTGCATCTGAAAGAGAAACTCCTACAAATGCATATGCAATAAGATCAGCCGCAGAAATAACCCTGTCCACGCCTTTCAGCGCTAATGTTTCACTGCGTGTCTTTAGTAAATCCTCACAGTAGTTTTTAACGCCAGAAGAGGGTTAGCGCTGGAGCAAGCTGTTAGTAAATCTGGCCCTAAGCTTCTATTTCATGACCTTCAGGTTCAGGTGTTTGACTAAAAACAATGAGCAAACATGGGAGATTTTAAATTGTAAACTCCAACTGAGATGAATGAGAATGCTAAGCTAGATGTTATTCTATAGACATCCTTTACTCTACATAAAGCATCAAATATGTTCTCATTAATTATGAATGTGTCATGTCACACAACAGACAATTCACTTGTCACTAGAAACTTGGTTTGGACAGGGTGTGAGGTTCTGGGCTGGTAACAGAACTAGCTGACTTCAGGCTTTACTTACTACTTTGTTCCTATTTTCACTCTGTAGTTCAATTTCAGTCTGAGCTCAAACTTCAACCCACTGATCTCATTCTCTGAACATGCACTGCTCCTTAAACACCTTCCAAAACATATAATGATTTCCCTAATGTTCTCCAGAACACCACACCATCCCCCACTCAGTCTTCATCTTTCCTCAACTTCCACCAAAACAAAACTTATTCCTCCTATTTTCATTGCCTCATTCCGGTGTTTATTGGACCGTAGAATCTTGTTTTTGTAATCGAATCATCCTCACTTACATCCAATGCGATCTTGGGCCTCACAAGATGTGTGACCGCACTGGTTGTGGTCCGTTGCAATAGATGCGTCATGTTTTCACAGCATGTGACAAACAGCTGGGAGAGATCAGTGTGATTTGGCCAAGCATGCTGCTGACTAGTACAGCCCAGAAGAGTGATATCTGTGGCTGTGTACGACTGACATATATTCTGCATATCATTTTGAAATGACTAGATTTCCTGCTATTAAGAGGCTACTTGCGCACTGCAAAGTGTCAGGAGTGACAACCGCATTTGAATTGCACTGCCTAATATTCACACTACTTTTGGACACAAATTATAATAAAAATACTTTCATATTTACTGTAGCATGACACAGGCCACAAAAAAATGGGTGAATGAAAATGGACTGAATCTTAATATCAGTTCAAATACATGTATGACTGCAACATCTCTCCATAAACCCTACCAAACCCTCTAAGTGGCATTAGAAACCACAGTTATTACAAATGCAGTTTATTTTTTATTTCACCACTAATACCAGAATTCACTGAAACCGACAGATTGGGAACACACAATTCCAAGTGTCCTTGACGTTGGGTCGATGTACTGACACTAGAAGTCGCACTTGGGAGCCCCAAACACCTCTGATACTTTGAGAAAAGTCCAATAATAAGAATTAGTGAGTGGAATTTGAGTCACAACGTCTCATTCCCGGAGGTTACTATAGAAAACCATTGTTAATTTGTGGTAAAACCATGGTTAATTTTGTAAGGGTTGTGTTGTTGACTGCCCTAGCTCTCTCTAAACCTATTATAAAACCATGTGAATTTTTATCTGCTATCCCAGATAGTAAGCAGCCATCAAATAATGTTGAAAGCATTGAATCAGTGTTTCACTCTCAGAAATGAAACAATACAAATGACTTAAAGCCACACAGCCTGAAATCAACTGAAGATAAAGAAGACAATACATTTTAAAAGATCTCAGCAGAAGCTCTTATTGAGAATTAACAGAGGTTTACATGTTGGTGTTTTATTGAAAATGTTTGCTCACCATTATGGTGATCAGTGTTTCATTTAGTTGGGCAGTTTGACTCTTGGTTTTTTATGTGAGTTTGTGGTCTTTGCAACAAATTATGTGTTTTGGTAAACACTGTTACAAAGAAAGACAGAAACAAAGATGATGCACAAATCTCATCACTGACCAAAAGTGTTTGTTATTAATAGATTATAGATTACACTCACCAACAATACTTTCACACATAGATTAAACATTCTGAATTTTGATTTATTTTTATTTATTTTTTATTTTTTTACATTATGGGGAAAAAAATAAAAATTAGACACACAAACATCAAAAATCAGCATATGATTCTCAACAATGGTGACATGCTTCATGCTGATCTTTGTTTCTGGGTTACTTTGCAACAAATTATGCAATTTAGTAAACACTGTTGCAAAGACCACAAACTCATATAAAGTCAAACTGCCCAACTAAAGAAAACACTGATCACCATAATTTTTGCACCACAAGGTGCAAATGTGATGTTGATGCAAAGCAGTTAACACTGACACATTAACATTGATGTTCTTTAGCATACAGTATTTTGATTTGATGATAGTAATTGGGTGCTACTGCTAACAGTTGCTAGCAGTTTAACGCTTGATAATTGAAATTAGCTGGTTAACATCCCCAATTTTCACCAGAGCCAAATCAAATTCTGTTGAATCAAATTCATTATTTTCCTGTTAACACTGTGAAGCTGCTTTGAAACAATCGGCATTGTAAAAAGCGCTATATAAATAAAGGTGACTTGACTTGACTTAATGAAGTCCCGAATAGATGAGTAGTTTTGCCTTTCTGCTCCACTTCCACTCCATTCTCCCGGTTCTCCCGATGGCCAGTCCACCACTGATTTTTGTTTTTCCACTGATCACAAAAGAATGAATTCTAAAGAATTGCACTGGTCAGTAAACGTCTAACTTTCTGTTTGACCTGCAGGTGTGAGAGGAGAAAGAGGACAGAAAGGAGAGAAGGGAGAGCGTGGAGACAAAGAAGGGAAAACAGGTGAACATTTGATTCATGCAGAAAATAAACATGCTACATTATAACGTATTGATGTGTTTTTTCTACAAATTGTGTTTTGTGAAAGTCTTTTGTTATGCACTGTTTTTTTTTTTTTGTTCAAAAGATTTAATACATGACCATTTTCCACCCTGTCCACTTGATTACACCCATGGAATGATCTCATCCAGATGGGAAAATAACTAAATTTGCCTTAAAAGATATTAGGTATAATTTGATGACAATCAAATGTATGTACTGTCTAAAAAATCTGCATGGTTTAAATATGTTGCCAACAGGTTTCTTAACAAATCAGACGATCTGTGTAGTCTGTGAAGCACATAACCTTTGAATATTGGCTCACACAGCAGCCATATCACTCTGTAGCCCAAGACTGGTTAAGCTATGGTCTGTAGCCTGGTCAGTACCTGGATGGGAGACTCCTGGGAAAACTAGGTGGCTGCTGGAAGAGGTGTTAGTGAGGCCAGTAGGGGGCACTTACCCTGTAGTCTGTGTGGGTCCCAACACCCCAGTATAGTGATGGGGACACTGTACTGTAACAAGTACCATCCTTCAGATGAAACGTTAAACAGAGGTCCTGACTCTGTGGTCATTAAAAATCCCAGGATGTCCTTCGGAAAAAGAGTAGGGGTGTAATCCCGGCATCCTGGCCAAATTTGCCCATTGGCCTCTGTCCATCATGGCCTCCTAATCATCCCCATATACAGATTGCTTCATCAAGGTATTTTTGTTTTGTTTTCTGGGAAATAAAATCAAAATGAAGAGGTTTTTTTAGTTAACTAGCAAAATGATCTGCCAGTTGGGTAAGAAAAAAAAATCTTGTTTCTGTTTGAAATCTTATTTATTGTTTCTGTCCCCAACAGAAACAAGATTATTTTTATTTTGGCAGATCATTTTGCTGGTTAAGCAAAAACTCACTTTATTTTGATTTTATTTACCAGAAAACAAGAACATATATCTTATGTAATTTAACTTATCTAGTAAAACTATCTTGATTTTAACATTTATAATTTTTTATATTTAGATTGGAAACAAGACAAAAATACTAAATAAGAAAAGCATTTTTGCGGTGTACCCTTTTGGCATACATCAACATGACATCAGGGCATGCATCTCACTGTAATTGGTTCTGCACAGATTTTACTCATCTAAAGAAAAGTGTTTATTGACCGTCTCAGTGATTGCTCACTGTATTGCAGAGTCTGAATTTCAATAAATGTACACCTTCTTTTAAGCAGTTGTCCACTTTCTGTACCATCAACAACTTGATTATAATTCAGTGTTTCGTTCTCTATACTAATTTTCTTAAACTGAGCACACCCTTCTAATGGCCCATGCATATGGCTTTAATCAGCTGTGTGGGTGTGTTTGCTGCCAGGAGTCACACAGCTGTTACATATTTACGATATATTTTCTGACTGTACCATCTCATTGATCTACAGTACTCAGTGTGTTCTGCATTAATGTCATGAAAGGTTAAACTTGAACATTAAAATCTCTCTGCATGAATTTGCTCTTATCATCTGACCCCGACACCAAGATTCAAGATTCAAGAGTTTTATTTGTCACATACACAGTTATATACAGAATATACAACCGGCAGTGAAATGTAAATATTTTTTTTAGTCAGTTGTTAGTTGTCAGTTAGTTGTCAGTTGTCAGTTGTTTTTAGTCAGTTTTTTTAGTCAGTTTAGTTAGTTGTTTTAGTCACCAATGACTAAAACAACTGTGTGAAAGCTGCGTCAGTATGAAAACAGAATCAAAATCATCTTTTCTGGTCACTGTTGCAGGTTAAAGTAGAGTTTAGGATTTTTAACTCATAGAATATGTCTCAAACCCTGCATATGGGACCACAATCGTCTGTCTTGGATAGCAGTAAAAAAAGCTATAAATCAAGCCGTGGGTGATATTGAAGCGCTGGAGAGTATAAAATATTATCTCAATGTCGGTAGTTGGCGACTTGTTTTCATTTGCACATCCTTTAGTTTGAACACTTCCAAGTTTGTGTAAAGCACAAAATCAGTTGAGAAAACTGCATTACTTTAAGTGACTGAGAAGAACAGAACAAAGAGAACTGTCCATTGTAGTCTTCTGATGTTTGATTTGGTTGCTGAACCAAACCAGACAGTTCGCATTTGTCGCCGCCTCAAGAAGAGCTTTAGCCTCCTCGAGAGGAGCTATAGACGTGTGTGTGGCCCAAACGCATAAGATGGCAACTGCCATCACAGGAAGCACAGCCGATGGCGGTAGGACCTCCGGGACTGGCGGACTTGGAAGAGCTGGGACCACTGGACTTGGGACCACCAAACTCTAAAGTTTAGCTCTAGTTAGAGTTGATTATTTGTTTTTAGTTGCTTAACTATTCCAAGAGCAAACAAACACTCAACACATCAAACACTTGATCCTCCATACCATCCTGCAATGTTCTGTTTAAAACTTTGCACAATTACAATATATGTATATTCTGTACACAATACATGTATATGTACACAACTTTTACCAGCCATTGACAGAATTTTCTGTTAATCCATGTTTTCACTGTTATACGGTAGGGTGCACTATTGCGCATTTTCTGAATGAGTCCAGAATCTTCAGATCAAAACCCTGTAAAGAAGAAGCAGAAACAAGCAATAGAAACATTGCTTATGTGCACAATTTTCTCAGCTTTTTCTCAAAATGTTGCTTTTTTAAATAAAACTTACCCACATTCAAGTGTTGATTAAAAAAAGCTTTTTTTAAAGTGAAGACTCTGTTCTTTTGATACACAGCAAAACCCCCAGTGTTAAATTAACACTCCTCAGAGTTTATTCATGTCCACATTCAAGCAAGAGTGTTAAAAGTGACTTTGAAGTAGTGTTAGTTAAAGAGATAATTAAGTGATTAATTGAGTGATGATTGAATATTAGTGATGAACACCTGTTGTTAACAAGCACAATCACTGAAGGACAGAGTCACCATTATGGTGATGAGTGTTTGCTTTAGTTGACCTCTTGACTTAGCAAAAAGAGCCAGCATTTTTTTTTTTTTTTTTTGTATATTGTATATGTTCAGATATTCATGCAACAAAATATTCTGGGAGCCATGCATGTTTTGTGAAAATGATCACAAATGCTGCCAGTGGGGCTGGCAGGAAAGCGTTATAGATGCCTAATATAAACTTTAAATGGGATTTATTTTTCTGTGTCTGTTCCTCTGTAAAATTGAATTTGTAATGGAATCATTCTACAATGACTGTATGTGTTTCAGTTGAAGAAACTCTGGTAAGGCTTGTCAACGGCTCCGGGCCTCATGAGGGTCGAGTGGAAGTGTTCCATGAGCTTCGATGGGGAACCGTTTGCGATGACGTTTGGGACTTAAAAGATGGAGACGTTGTGTGCAGGATGCTGGGGTACCGTGGTGCCAAAGAAATCCACAAAACAGGCCGTTTTGGACAAGGTCAGAGTCACTACAAGGTTAAGGTAGCAACAGACATGCTTGCAAAGATTTACTGCATTTATTGCACTAATTAATTGCTAGACAGTGTATGAACTCATTATACACTATACTGACAAAAGTTTTGGGACGCCTGCCTTTACATGCACATGAACTTTAATGACATCCATGGCAAGTCCCGTTCTCCTGGCAACAGCCAAACCCAGATTCATCCAATCACACTTCTCTGTCTGGTAATCCCATGGTCACTCCAGAGAACACATCTCCACTGCTCTAGAGTCCAGTAGCGGTGTGCTTTACACCAAGTGCAATGCAAAGTGTGGGATGCAGCTTTTCAAACATGTAAACCCATTCCATGAAGCTCTCTACTAGCTAATCTGAAGGCCACACGAAGTTTGGACGTCTGTAGCTATTGACTTTGCAGAAAGTTGGTGACTTCTGTGTGCCTTAGCATGCACTGACCCCACTCTGTGATATACTACCACTTTGTGGTTGAGTTGCAATAGTTCTCAATTGCTTCCACTTTGTTATAATACCACTAACAGTTGAGCGTGAAATATTTAGTAGTGAGGAAATTTCACGAATGCACTTCACTGGTACCATGCTTGAGTTCACTGAGCTCCTGAGAGTGACCCATTCTTTCACGTTTGTAGAAGCGTCTGCATGCCTAGTGCTTGATTTATACACCTATGGCCATGGTAGGGACTGAACACCTGAATTCAATGATTTGGTGGGGTGTCCCAGTACTTTTGGCAATATAGTGTATTTATTGTAGAACTCCGATATAATTTGGATGAAAGCATTTGTAAAATGCATGGCTATTGTTCTATGATATTAAACCATAAAGATTGAAAAGATGTATGACATTTTTGACCGCTTGCTTTCTCTTTTAGGCACTGGGTTAATCTGGATGGATGACGTTGCATGTGTTGGTATTGAAGACTCTATTCACCAGTGTAAGTTCTCAGGATGGGGAAAAACCAACTGTGGTCACGTAGAAGATGCAGGAGTGACCTGTAACATATAGCCTGTTTCAATTCAGTAAAATGGGACAATTAACGTCTAAGTGTGGATGATTTACTGCAAGCTCAGAGGAAGCCGTATTGTGTTCCTCTACACAGTAGAAGACTTATGAACTTGACTGTGGGAGTTTAAAGGCCCTGGAGATCAGACACAGGGTCAACATGCCAGCAATGAACTATTACCCAAATACTCCAGCCATATCCATCAGACAGGGATGAAAAAATATCCCACATCTAATAGAAAAGTGTGTATGTATGTGTGCTCTATGCTGCTGCTCGGAGTGTTTGTGTGTTTATATAAAATATTTTTTAATGAAAGCCCAGCTGCAGTTTACATTGTGTACAGATAGATGCATTTAACTTTCCAAAGAGTTTTATGAACACATTTCTGAATACTGGTATATTTTTATAACATTTAACTCATTAAGGATTTAAAAGGCTTGTGTAGTTGCAAATGTGCCTTTAAACTAGAACTTTGACCATAACATGTCATGACATGGTCAGCAATTGTATACCTCAGTTAATGGTGAGGACCAATTACAGTCTGTATTCATTGTTCAGTAACTTCATTATAACACTAAATATCAGTATTGGTGATCTTGATTGTACAACAATAAATGATTTACCTATTTTAGTACTGAATTATCCAGTGTGAATAATGAAAATGATACAATAAAATAAAATATTATAAACTGCAGTTTTAAAGAGTGTTATTGTCTGGGTTAGTATAGCATGTTATCATAGTGTCGGCCCAGATCCGGCCCACATCTGGTATATGTGTATTCTACGCATATCAGATGTGGGCTGGATCTGGGCCGACACTATGTTGCTCTCTGGGAAAGCCTTTTTAAATTGTTTAATAAAAATGATTTTTGTTCATGAATTATACTAAGCTTTTCCTTCAGCCGTTGTAGATGACCACAGGCTTGATTTGCTCTTTTTGGATTTCTGGTGATCAAAGTCAAATTAGTGAATGGAAGAATATTTTGACAAGCTTAGCTTTGTCTGATCTTTACTTGTGCAACATGTCATCTTGACTGTTAAAGGTGCTGTAATTTCAGACGTCAACCACGTATGCTCTCTAATACTCTGCCCTCCAAAAACATGTCAGAAGTCTGAAATATGCAAAAGGATTGACATGCAGAGAGTGTCTAGTTTTGTAGATTAGAGCATGCCACTTCCCTGATGTACTGTTGGTTAGTCTAGTGCGGTCACAGAGAGCAATGTTGGAGTGATGTTTGTGTGTCCATGGGACTCTACAGTAGTGCCGGGCATCCTTTGGTCTGGCTATCACCAGACCAAGCTCAATTTAAGATTGAACATTGGTCTGGGGAGTCTGCGCTGTATTTTCTCCTGCACAAGAGGTGTGATCAACAGGCATAGTTCAAATGACTCTTTACGCAATTGGATAGTCCTTCACCCAATCAGACCAACGATCCATCGCATCTCTATCCATCATTGTGTTAAACCCGTCAATAGCACGCCAGGTGGATAAGTCGGTTTGTGATTGGTCCCCTCAAAATTGTCAATGTCCAGGTTTCCAGCCTGAGCTGCAGAGCGAAATCAAATCGCCGGCAGATCGGGCTGGGTTTACCCAGTCTAGGGCATCCTATCAATGGAATGAAAAAGACTGGACTACCAGCCCCAACTTCTCTGGAGACAATTCCATGTCCATTGGGAGCGCCTTCAGCAAGACATTTGTGAGGACATAGTGTACATGGCCATGGAGTTCCTTGTCATCAGTGCATTTTGGTGGTCATCTATGATCTTAATTCTAAATGGCCTAAAGTAGTACCAGATGGGAGTCACATTACAGATTATCACACAGATTATATGTTTGGCCCTCTTGGCCCCCAGTTTAGTGTACCGTTACACCCCTAATCATCATCCCAGACAGCAACACAGTGTCGGCCCAGCAAGTGAACATTTTGTCCACAGAGTTGATGTGTTAGAAGCAGGAAAAATGGGCAAGCGTAAGGATTTGAGCGAGTTTGACAAGGGCCAAATTGTGATGGCTAGACGACTGGGTCGGAGCATCTCCAAAACTGCAGCTCTTGTGGGGTGTTCCTGGTCTGCAGTGGTCAGGATCTATCAGAAGTGCTCCAAGGAAGGAACAATGGAGAACCGGCCACAGGGCCATGGGCGGCCAAGGCTCATTGATGCACGTGGGGAGCGAAGGCTGGCCTAGATTCTAGAACTACAATACCCATCATGTTTACAGAGCGCACAACACATCTACACTCTCACGATTTTTCTCAACATGGAGACAGAAAGAGGTGTCAGTCAATAAATGGGAAGTTACTTGCATTACTTATTTGCAAAAGTAACTCAAGTATTTTGTTGTATATTTAAAAGTAATGTGTTAATCCCAACAATGGTGGGGACCGACTATCCTATTACTGGCATGAAAAAAAAAAAAACTTTAGTAGTAGTAGGATTTAGTAGTTTGTTCTCAAAAGCCTGCATTACAAGTCGATACAATACAGTATAGTACTTTATACAATACAGATGGTTTCAAAACAGCTTTACTGGGATAAAGAGGAAAATAATGATTCAGTTTTGCTGTAAAGCAGCTCTAAAAGACAACAGTGCCATAAATCAGCGTGAGTTCAGTTGATTCTGTTCTGTGGAATAACTGTAAGGTTCATCAACTATGGGATGTGTTCAGTTCAGCTCTAAAGCAGCTCTGCAGGAAACAGAGTCACCGTGTCAAGACTAACACACTGCAGGTTTTTACTCACAGGTAATAAAGTTAAGATGTTTGACCCTGCTACTTTATCTTTAAAGCCATTTGTGTACAAACGAAAAAAAGGTGAGCTGCACTGAAATGTAAGGCAGTTTCATGCAATGCCTTTTTCATGTTAAAAGTAACTGTTGAAAACAGTATTTATTGTCAGCATAACATTGCCTAGGGATGAAGGTACCTAAAAAGTCCACTAGGTGGCATTGTTGTGAACCAAATAAGGTTCTCATTACCTGAAATAGAGATCATTTATGAGGGGATGTTTAGGTTTAAATGTTACCTCTCAAATGATTATAATAAATGTGCACACAAATGCAAAACACTCACACCTCTCATGTGACCAAAATGCCCTCCAATTCCCAAACACTCACTTCCCATTAGTGGTGTGTAAGGGACAGTTCACACGACAGTGTTTTCAACTAAAAGCGTAAATAATTCTGTCCATTCATTTACACGACAATGGCATTTTGGGGGCCTTAAACCGCAAACCTTTGAAAACAGGATTCAAAGTGCAAGGTGCAAGTGCAAAACTGTGTATTATGTGTTCAGTCTATAGGCGTGTAGTGTCAACGTCGCCAACTGCTGGCCTGGCAGCAGAATACAACGTTTTTAGTTGTTTTCGCGGGGCTCATTTTGACAAGAGGATTTTTACAGAGGCCGAGAGAGCAGGAAAAGGTATTCATTCAACTTTCCCAGGACGAAAACAAACGATTTATAAAATGTTCTCTGCATCGCTCCCCATGGTGTAAATTAGGCACCTCGCACTTCTCTGTCCTCTTTATCAAGCTTACTTAACTGTCCGGAAATCTCTGTCGGCTTATCAATTAATTAATGCAATTAAGAGGGGGATACAGTTTTGAATCATTTGAAACTTAAGTGATAACACAATTGTAATGTGCTTTGAGCTGCTGCTCCCGCCCCCTTTCAGGAAGAGGGTGGAGCATGTTAGCAGCTCTGATTACCTCACACACACACACACACACACACTGAACGTGTCAGAAACTGTTCAGCCTTTGATGATCAAACCACAGTCGGACAATGATGGAGAGACTCAAGAAGAAGAGACAACATGTAGAATGAGACAGGACGTTTCTGAAGGGATAGAGGATGAGTTTATGAGTTAACGATCTTCAGTCATTGATTAGCATATTCTGTCATGATAATCTATAAACCGCTGGTGTGGGAACTGGTGTGAGATGAGCAGAGAATATCTGCTGATGAAGAGAGAACAGGGATAGTTTAGTTTAATTACGGTTATAACTTATGATGTCATCTTGCTTTATGACATGCTATTGCGTTTGTGTTCGTACTGTATCAATAAATGTGAAACGGTTGACAGCTTGAGCGACTCCCAAATGTGCTCGACTACAACAACTCGTCCTCTCCTCAACATGTTCCCGGGGGCGGGGTTATGTAAATGTTAGGGTTAGTGATGTCACTAACTCGTTGTAGTCCCTACCAGCCGTTTGTTGTAGTCCTTAAAGAGAGATTTCTGTAAAGGAAAATATCTCCCTTTGCTTTGAGCGTCGTAACTTTACAGATGTTGTTTGTGCTCAAACAGCGACACTACACACTCACTAAAGCTAAACACGTCATAATTAATGAACTATGCAAAAGCCTCGTTCTCATTCATTCCTTCAAGTGGACTATATTAGTGGATTAACGTAGGAGCGATTTCAAACAGCATCAATGGCGGGGACAGTTAAATAACGTTAACATAAAAAGAAAAACTCCAGCAAAGCAGACAGTTTATTTTTTGTTTTAATTTTTTTCTCTTTTTCTTTCTTTTTTTTTTTTTTTACAAATAACTTATCTATTACAAAGACAGTTTTCCCAGCTAAGATCAAAAACATTGGATATCCATATAATTTTTCTCCCCCTTTCTTTTTAATATCCATAAGCATGACAGACGGATCCGATTATTTCTTTGGGTTTTTCAAAAGTTAGTGAAACTAAACCACAGAAAGTAATGTTTTAGGAGCCCAAAAATAGTCTCATCTTGGAAACAAAGCGTAAATCTTCTCCACAGCAAAGTTATTTTTAGCCTGGATACCAGAAACCAGCATTTGGAAATGGTGTTTTTATAAATAACTACCTCATTCAACTTTTCAATGCACGACTTATGCATTAGCACTCTTGGTAAGGATGGATGAGAAAACATTAATTTTCTGAAATAAAGTTTAGGTCAATGAACAAATAGTTACAAAACATTTCCAAGGACCTGTTTCAATTCTGTAACATCTGCAAGCAAAGGCACTGTGCATATGATCCATAACAGAGAACCACATAAAGACTGAAGGCACATTGTGAAATATTGATGATCTGTGCTTTGGCAGTTTACAAAACCTGAGCCATAAAGGCTAGCGGTGAGTATTTAAAAGCCCTTGTGAATACTCATCCACTGTTAGGAGGGCACCCATACACTATAAGACGAAGTCTTTTCTCTCAAACCCACATTACTGACAATAATCTGAAAAGCGTTATCAATGCATAGCAACGAAACATTCCTTTCTTGGCACAAAGGTATAAATTCTCCTAATAGTAAACCTACATTCCAGTTGTCACATAGGAAAGCATGTGTAATCTGAGGGCTTTATGGATTTCCTGTGAAGTCCTTTGACCGCTCTGAGGTCAAGTACCTTATTAATAAAATCTAGATCTTTTTCAGTTTTGCTGCATCTGCAGCTCGTACACTTGACAAAGAGCATTGTTTTGTCGTTTGCTGTTGCACATTTTAGTTCATCCCTTTAAGTTCTCACAAAAGCTCATTCTCATCTGAAAAACAAAACAAAACAAAAAAAAACACCACATAGAAATAAATGAAGTCTATAAAGCTATACTTACAGGAAATACATGTGAAATCTTGAGAAAGAAAATAGGCACTGGAAAAGCTCGTTCTAAAACTATGTACAGTAAAATCTGTGTGGCGGGACTCCTCTGTAAACTGTACATCTAAAGCATGCAGGTTTTTTTTTTTTTTTTTTTTTTGGTTTAGGTTTTTTTTTTGCATTTCATTTACCAAACAAAAGAACTGCGAGTTTAGCAGATTCCACTCATGATCCTTTTGGGAACGGCGTTCATAAAGCAGTCAAGATCTGTTCCCAAGACAAAAAGGCACACTGGCATCCGTAGCCACACATGTAAACCGTGTGGACGTAATAAACGTGTTAATATCACTGAGCCTCTTCATGGATCAAGCGGGCGAAACTTCCCTTGATCTTCCACGCGACACACAAAACTCCCTCTAGACACAGAAGCACACATTTTGCACAGAGACAAAAGAGCTGTAAACATCATCCAGTCTTCAGTGGACATCACAAGACAAACAGACACACAATGACACTGTAGGGGGAAAGAGGAAGCTTTCTAGAAAACCTCCAACAGATGTGTCCATGATTTCCTGGTGGAGGCAAAACGGTGGCTGTCGACACGTTCGTTTGTATGTTACATGTGTGTGTGGCTCAGAAATGCCGTGGAAATTCACACTCTTCACAGCGGTTGAGGGCAGGGTGGTTGAGGAAGGTGCAGGCCGTACAGCTCCACTGAACTCCATCATCCTCCTCATGCTCCGACATGACCCTCACATTCCTACTGTCCCCTGAAATTAAACGCATCAGAACCGTTATCAAAGCCTGCGCAGATCCCAGTTAGAAGGAAAGAGAGGGAAAGTGCAGAGAAAGAGCGAGAGACGGAGACCCACCCATGGATACAGCCATAGAAGGTGGTACAGGAGGTAGAGACGGATCTCTCTTTAACTTGGAGCTGACGTTTATTCTGCGTCTCCTGTCTAGAGAACCTGTGTGATCCACACCTGATGATGGCAACACAATGGGCCGATTGACAACAGATAAAGAAAGACAGGGAAAGAAATGGAGGATGAGAATGAAATGCAGAGATGGTGGAAAATCTTTCAAGGTTTTATTGACAGAGACTAAGATTTATCCTCCTGGGACCAAGGAACATTATATTTTAGATGCAGGTTTTCCTCATTTGGAATGCTCCATTTTCCCTTCAATCCTGAGCAATCGCCCAGTACTCGCTGGAGAGAAACAGCCCCGCAGCATTATGCTGCCACCATGCTTCAGTAGGTACGGTGTGTTTCGGGAGGTGTGCTGTGTTTGCTTTTCGCCAAATATAGCACTGAAAAAAAGGAAGCCTTTCCTTAAAAAAGTGCCACACTCATTTGCGCTATGCGAAAACACACCTGGAAGACTAGTGTCATCTGGAAAAAGGTGCTATGGTCTGATTGATCAAAATGAACCTTTTTGGACTGAACTCCAAGAGCTATGTTTGGCGAAAAGCAAACCGCACACCACCCAAAACACACCGTACCTACTGAAGCATGGTGGCAGCATAATGATGTGGGGCTGTTTCTCTTCAGTGAGGACTCAGCGACTGGTCAGGATTTAAGGGAAAATGGATGCATCCAAATGAGGAAAACCTGCATCCCTCTGCTAGACAGCTGAAGATGGACAGGTCATTCACCTTCCAACACGACGGTGATCCTAAACATACCGCCAAAGGAACAACGCAATGGCTTAAGGATAGGAAGGGGAATGTCTTTGAGTTGCTAAGTCAGCCCTGACTTAAATCTGTGGATGGATCCACTGCCGCTCACCACAGAATTTGACTGAACTCAAGCAATTCTGCAAGGAAGAATGTGCAAATATTCCCCAATCTAGGTGTGCAAAGCTAGCAAAGACATACCCCAAAAGTTAAATGGCTGTAATTAAAGCAAAAGCTGGCTCTACAAAGCATTAAATCAGGGGAATGATCACTCTCCAACCCTGTTATTTTAGTTGCTGAGGGTTATAATGTGTACATACAGCTAGAGCGGATTTATTTTATTTTACAGGGTGTAATGTGACAAAAAGTGAAGATTTTCACAGGGTATGATGACTTTCTATAGGCACTGTAAATCAAATGCTATGGGATATCAAAATATGACTTTCTGTTACAAAACAAGACTTAAAGCATGTTTATCAGGCATTTTAGGAGACACAACAAGTGAATAGGGAACGTTCCTATGAAATATTCAATATCACAAAAATCTTGCCGATTACTACTCCCATTATTACACTTCTATTTTCATTAAATCTTGCCCCAAGAACATATCAATATGCAAATTAGAGACAGTGTATAGATTCATTGTATATAACAAAATATGGAAAAACCTGCTTATGCCTGTTTTACACACATATTGCATAAAACAAAATCATATATCATTATATCCATCATAACATAGTTGAGAATCATCTTTATACAAAGTTTGGTATAAAAATAAATGTATTGCCTATATATGTTTATTCATGCCTTTTTATTATTATTATTATTATTATTATAATTTTTTTAATAAGTCCTGGAGTCCACTACAGAGGACATAGCATAACATTTTTGGAAAATGATATTTTATTCATTCCTTTTATCCTCTAAACCAGTTTCCCAATCCTGGTCCTGGAGGCATCCCAACACTGCAGATTCCGCATGTGTCCTTTCTCTGACACGCAGATAGCACAGCATAAGTTAGAGATATAGAATTATATAGAAATAGATTCATAGGTAATATATAGATAGATATATTAATAGAATAGATAAAAATGGAGGCTCCACGTAAGAGATCTGTGGTGTGGGAGCATTTCCATTCGGAAACACCAAATAAAGTGAGATGTATGTATTGTGATAGGCAGCCAAATTTTGCCCAGAACGCATGATCCATTAATTTATTGGAAAGAGAGAGCAGTAATTTTCCCTCATTTGTATGTACTTGCTTAAAAATATAGTGGCTTTATTTCTTTTATTAATCTTCATTTTTCATGACCAAAAAAAAACTGTAGTTATTCACAATGAGGAGGCTACAGGTTACAAGATCATGTAGCTGTCAGATGTTAAAAACGTTTTTTTTTTACATGGCTCATTGTCAGGGGAAAGTGACCACTAGGTGTTGCCGTAGAGACGGGTGTCGGATTGTTTCGAAGCTTTGACACAATATAGCACATTTGCTTCAACTCTATCTTCTCTAATAACGAGCTGATGACCTGGATCAGGTGTGTTTGATTGAGGAGACATGCAAAACGTGCAGTGTTGGGGACCAGGACTGGGAACCACTGTTCTAAACAATGCAAGGACACGAGAAAAAAAAATACTAAATTCACCAAACTTTTTGTCCTGGTTCTCAGGAGGATATAACATCAAAGAAGAGAAGCAAAAGCAAAAATGTGCCAAGATCGTACTGGAAGTGTCGAAGACACGAGATTCAACGTTTCTGACCTGGTTTTGTAGGATTTTTAAGCGGTTTAGGAGGTACAGGACCCAGGAATCCAAGGTTGTCATAAAAATTGTGAATTGCAATGGGATTAAAGTCTGGTCCTAAAAATCAGAAGAACAAGCGGTCAAAATACATTTGCATAAAATAAGACAATCTGAACCGAGCAGTGAAAAGGAGAAATACTTCAGGGAAAAGATATATTAAAGATGGAGTCATCCCTCTCGATTTGTTTCACATGCAACAGCTCCTGAAAGTGTGTTCCTTAACATCATCCACAATGCCATAAAGCTTTTCAAGTCATTTCAAACTAGTAAAAGAAACAAAGTCATTCTTCGGTGTTTGTGAGACTTATATTAGTCTATTTATGGAACATGTAATTAAAAGAAAATGCATAAATATATTTTTATTTCTGTTTTTGACAATTATAACAACAGCACTGCACAAACTGTTTTAACACTGCATTACTTTTGTCACTCTCTGCTTGCGTGCAAAACAAAATACATTTCTAAAATCAATACATTTCTACACTAAAAAAGGCTTTAATCAGGTCTGCTTATTACTGCTGTTGTTATAAATAAAAAGATGCAACTGGGAGTACTATTAACAATAGGCAAAATTTAAAGGTTATATAGAGTAAATGTTAATATATTGTGGAGTGTATTATGTAACTCTGCCTATTTTTAGCGCCATATCAAGCATTTATGTAACATCTAATTTGTGCATTAATGGCTGTTATGTTGAATAAAGTTTATTAATTAAGGAAGGGACTGTCTCCCAGTGCTTTAATGGCCCTGCGTGCAATTCTCAAAACGTCCACAAGATGGGGCCATTTATTGGTGACGTCGATATTACAAAACCGATCCCCGATTGTGGAAAAATCCTCAAATATGCGGAAAACAATTATCAGTCGATCTAGTCATTACAGCTATGCACTCAAACTTCTGCGGTTCAGTACGATTCTGATCTTTTGAGTTATTCTGTAACATTTTAGGCTCCCCATTACTTTGTCTGGAGCCCTGTAATGCAGGACATTTCCTGAAAAGCTGCAGAAAACTAGCACGGTACTCACCTCGTGTCTGAAGGAGGTCAATCTCTTTGGTTAAACAATCAATATCAATCTGTAGAAGCCTATTCTTACACCTCAGTTGCTGCATCTCCTCAATCTGAAAATAAAAGATAATAAATAAGTGGATGTGTGCAAAAGTGCATTGTGTTGATCTATTATAATAATGCAAATTAACAAATGCTGAATAATTGCATTAGGCTTGCCATGGCATTATGCTCATATTGGATGTACAAGGGAAATGAGCAGGTACACTAACGTACAGAAGGTATCTGACAGACAGAGTTGGAGCGCTGCAGTCGTCTCCGTGTGAGGTCATTTTCCATCTCGTTGACTTCCTCTTTCAGCTTCTCCAGCTTTCTCTTCTTCAGCTCTAATTCATGCCACAATCGCTCCATGCGTGCTCTCTGATGCACTAGCAAAGCTGTAAATTCACATAAAACATTGGACAATTTCATGTACAAAACTGATCACAAACATCTGATTAACTATAAAGAGTCTATGAAGTGATAAAACAGCATTCACACCCCATTCACAGTAAACTAAGTATTTGACAAATCAGACAGGACTTGAGTTCATCGATCAGAAACGGACTGGACTGTAAAATAAGGTGGTGAATGAGAGTTTGCAGTGGACTGTGGAGGATTACCCTTCTCCTTCACCCACTTTTGAGAAAGCTTTTTGACCAGGAGGTGGAAACTGAAGCTCACATTTACCCCTCAGAGCATCTCCACACACAGTATTGGTAACACTTCTCTTCAAATATGCTGTTGTCACAACATTAACTAGCACTAAACTACTGTGCTTTCCATAAGCAATATTTAAAAAAAGGTTGCATTACTGTACCTACAATAATACATTAAAACAATGCCTATTGCCATTTAACACTTGCATTTCCCAAGTGAGTTTCCAACGGGATTTCCTAAGTGACTTGAGTCAAAAAGAAAAGTCATTACATTATTACATTGACAAAACACTTTCAAGTTGTGCTTTTGAAACACCAAAATGCAACAAAATATAGTATCTGTAGTTGGTACTAATACATTAATATCAATATTGATATTAAAAGTAGACAAAAATGGCATTGAGTATTACTTTTAACATTAATCTTTTACATTCGTTGTTAATGTCGACATGAAACAGAAGCAGCATCTTGTCTTTTGTGATGTATATCCGAGTGAAACGCTTCTCAAACAAGAATAAATGTAAGGCGGGGCTTGATTTTGTCCGTGGGGAATTGATTGGGTGGTTGTGGTTTGCCTTTGGTCGATCAGTTTTGTATATTGAATACATATTGCAGTCAAAATGTTATAAACCAAGGCTTGACATTAAGCCTGTTCATGTGCTTGTCCTTTGGACAAGTAAATCTGTCATTCACTGTCCGGAATTTTTTTTTCCAAAACGTGAGGAAGACGGAGTAAAAAAAGCGAACGTATGCAAGCAGATGCATATGTAAAACAACATTAAGCATCATATAAATCAAAACGATCTAGTGTTACTGAATAAAATGTGGACCCACGACGAGCTACAGGACTGTGAAGCTTTGGGGTGTCGATGGACTCGATCTGTGTTTGAGCATCGTTCTGAATCGGATCTGGATGTAGCCTTTGACAAAAACGTGATTTTCTCAGCTTTTTGTTCAAAATGTTGCTTTTTTTAATGAAACTTACCCGTATTCAAGTGTTGATAAAAAAGGAATGCATGAAGCTAGAATAAACCGGTTTTTTTTGTTGTTTAAAAGAAGAGGGTCAGCTTGCGCTTTTGATATATTGCATGCTCAGATATTCATAAAACAAAATATTCTATGGACTTAAATTTTTGTGAAAATGGTCAAAAACCGGTGACTGGCAACTTGTTTTTAACACGCTGGCAGGAAAAGAGTTAATAGATTATTTTCACCAACAAAAATTTCTTCCCACACCAAGAATCAGCATATGAATCTCAACAAGGGTGACAGGGCTCCCAGCATGCATTGTGGCATGAAGCATGAGTTTTATACTATGGTGGCTCCCAGAATGCATTGCGGCATGAAGCATGTTGAGATTCATATGCTGATTCTTAATGTCTGTGTCCCATAATGCATTTAAAAAGCTAAATTCAGAATGTCTGATCTGTTGGTTACTGTTGGTGAATATAATATATTAAATAACCACTTTTGGTCACTGATGAGATTAGTGAATTATTCTGTTTTATGATGCTAAAAACTATATCACCTGATGATCTGTTTCTGGCTTCCTTTTGCAACAAATGATGCATTTTAATAAACACTGTTACAAAGACCACAAACCAACTAAAGCAAACACTGATCCCCATAATGGTGACCAAACGTTTTCAATAAGACATCAACATCTAAACCTCTGTTAATTCTCAATAAGAGCTTCTGTAGACGAATGACAGAAATAAAGTCAGTCTGGTTAGTAATAAGTAAAGCTTGTAATAAGTGTGCATCTCACCTTTTTTAATACGTTTTTTTTGGTGTTTATTTTAACCAAATTTCGACGTCTGCCCAACATTGAAACTTGACGTCAAACGAACGGATTTATACACCAGCCCGACTTTCATTTTCAACCAAAATCCAACGTCTGACCGACATTGGAGTCTACATCCTGTGTCGCCCATGACAGATTCACTGGCTTTTTACTAGCACATGACTATTTTTAATTTGGACTATTTGTATAGGCTGTTTTATAGAAGGTCAAAGGTACTATAATATTTACTGGCACGTGAATGTGAAGTCCAGAAAAAGTTTGGGAAAATTACTGAGATGGTCGGGTCAGATACGATTCAAATTACCAGAGGTACTAGGCAATTATTACATTACCCAACCTCCCTATAACGCTAATCTCACATTCACAAACAAATGTGATGCCAGAACATACACAAGCATTGAGGGATGGACATTGAGTTTCTGTGCTCTAGCAGTAATCATTAGCCTGAAAACATAACTTGGTTATTCAACAGACCAATATGAAGACTGGAAGCTAAATATCATCTGAAGTGTCGGCTATGAGATTTTGGAATAAATGACCTATGAAATTAGTACTGTAGTGACAGATAAGCTGCGTGACTTAAATTCATAATGCATCCTGCTTTAAGATAAACTCACCCAACAGAGCATAAAGTGTAACTTAATGAGTTAGGTGTCACAGGCAAATATTAGGGGTGTAACGTTAAAAGAACATTTGAAAGAACGACCAATGTGCACCATATTGTTCAATACCTTGTGTGTATGCAGCGTCGTCGGCACCCATGCTGAGTCTGCGAGGCTCTGAGCTTTTGTCCCGGTGAGGTGAAAGTGGGTCAGACTGGTACAGGGGATCTGGCTCTGCATAATGGTGATCGCCAGGTAGACTGAGCAGGTTAGTTGGCTCAAACGTTGGCGATATCACTCCAGGAGACACAGCTGGTGGTTTGTTGGGGGAGACAGTGATTTTAAAGGTGTATTTGGTGTTAGGCTGCGTTACCACCACACGAGGAGATGTGGCAGTGCCTCCAGCTCCCACAGAGGGACGAGATTTGGGTGGGTGGTGGTGTATATATGCAGGTCCCATGCTCACCTGGCTTCCTAAAGCCCGCAAACCAGAAGACCCCGGAAGTGTTGGATTGGCCGAGATATAGACTGTAGGCGGGTTCCTTCCCCCTCCGTCATCGGCTGATGTGTTTGCAGAAATATAGAACTTGGGCTGTGAGCGAGGGGTGTTAGGAACAATGGCACATTCGTCCGACGGGGTAGTAGCAGCAGTGGGTGGAGACG
Organism: Paracanthobrama guichenoti; assembly: GCA_018749465.1. Taxonomy (NCBI): domain Eukaryota; kingdom Metazoa; phylum Chordata; class Actinopteri; order Cypriniformes; family Gobionidae; genus Paracanthobrama; species Paracanthobrama guichenoti. The sequence goes on along the minus strand of CM031962.1, from coordinate 2,087,061 downwards.
CAGAGATATACACCGTGGGCTGGCTGCGACTGAGCCCAGCACCTCCAATTGAGATCGGGGCAGAGGGACCTGTGCTGGCAGCCAGCGAGGATGACGAGGGACAGGACGAAGATGTGGAGCTACAGGTGGCTCTTGGGGCAGAGCCGGAGCGCAAGAGCGTAGCGGTGGCCGTGTTCGAACCAGCCCCCCTCTGTGGAGACTCCAACTTTATCTCAATCTGATTCTTCCGTGGCCCAGTTGAGATGTTCTGGATGTTATACTGGCTAAAGGAGGCAGCAGATGAGCATGAGGAAGGCGAGGGTGACGAAGAGGAGGCCTGTGATGCCACAGCCGAGGGGATGGAGGGGGCCTGGGTGTTGGTAGGTGAACTGATAGGCATGTATACATGTGAGGTTTGATGCTGGCTGCCACTCCACGAACTCTGGGAAGCTGCAGGATGAGTGATTTGATAGATCTGCTGGGCAGGCTGGGAGGTGGGACTGTACTGCGCCCGTCCTTGTACCTGTCGCGTTGAGCCTGGCTGGGTCACATATGGGCGAATATAAATGGAGTTCGGACTGTTCAGACCCGACTGAGGCCCTCCATGTATGTGCAAGGAGGTAGGTGTATTTCGGCCGGTGTTTGGCGCGAGCGTCACCGTGATTGGGTTGAAGCGTGGGGTTGGCGGTGGTCCGTGACCTTTGCCTCCAACCTGGTAAAGGCCAAGGTGCTGAGGAGGCTGCGGCTTACGAGTGGACTCCATAGCAGTGAATGCACTGAGGCTTGTGGGCGTGTGTGTAGGCACAGATTGCGTTTCAGGCTGGTAGAACTCAGAGAGGGGAGACAGCACGTTTAAAGGCCCATCGCTCACACTGGGGGTGAGTGTCCTGCTGCCATTCATCCTTACTACATCTCGCTGCACTGCACCTTGGGTATTCTGAGAGACGCCGAGGTTGAGTTGGGTCATGTGATTGCGAAGATCTGTCAAACTCTGGCTGCCTTCACTATACAAAAAACCAGGACTCACCTTGGCCAGGTACTCGCAACATGCAGCCAAATCGTTCTTATTCTGAGGAAAGAAGAGCGAGACAAACCGGTCAGCTTCAAATGTGTCTGGGGTAGAAGATAAATTTAAAGTTATACCCCACCCCTTAGATTTGGTAGCCACAGATTGTTGCTGTTAAATTTATTATTTAATAATAATTATGATTTAACGCTATATCAACAGCAATGGCTATATTCATGGCAATCAATAGTATTTACATTTTTAAAAAAATAATTATGATTTCAAATCACTTCAATACATTTACAATAATTTAACAATTTTGTTTTAAAAACAATCAATATACAAAATCAGACATCTATATGTGAACCTGGCCCACAAATCTTTCAATTTAATATTTGATAGAAATTCTAAAATTATTTTAGGGAAACCTTTTTTAAAAATGTCCATTAATATATTTTCTGAATAAAAATCTGTCTAATATTTTAAAAAGGACATTCTATTAAAATCTTTTACACATGAAATTCTTACACAAATCGCAAACTAGTTTTTCTTCCCCTTTCATTAAATATGAGTGAGCGAGTCTTGAATGTCCAATTCGGCACCTCGTATATACAACCTAGTCATATTTATTTTCAAAATAATAACAATTAACTCCTTTATTCAGTACTGGATTCTCCTCATATACAGTCAAACCAACATTTACTCAGTCACATTTTGTTCACAGTTTGCACAGTTTATTCACTATGGTTTAGAAAATGGTAATAAAATATGACAAGAACTGTGTCAGAACAAACTCATCTTGATAATGTCAGATAACTTGGATAGAAAGCAATCAACCAATCAGCTGTTAGATTTAAGAACACAACCAGATAATACCAGTTTAGCTCAAGCGATGCTTCATTTTGTTCAGTCTGTGGTGTCAAAGGTCACATTAGCAATTGAAGAACACACACTTCAGCAAAACATGCTCAGCTCAAAATGTCTGGATCATTTTGCTCTCAATTTTGTATGAGTTTTACTGCTAGTCACTGTATGAAGAATTGTTGGGTATGTCAGTTTACTTTATTTTGCTCTCCTCACTTACAGAAATAGTGTCCTGCACACACTAGTGAACATTATATCTGCTGTCTGAATGATCTTTGGCTTGACTTAGTTTATTATTTTCACATTTGTTCCATTTGCCATTTATTGTAAATGTACAGAATACGGGTTTAACGTCAGGTGCTGGTATTTACATTCTGTCATTTCCAACTGAAGTGCTTCCTTTGCTGCTTTATCTGCTTGTTCATTACCAGCAAATCCAGTATTAAAATCTTGTTTCTTTAAAGAGTCCACTTTTCCTATTATGTTGATAATTATAGTATGTTCAGTTTTCAAAGACTCAAGTGCTTGTAGGCAGGATTCAGAATCGGTGCAATTTTAAAAATGACGCTGTAGTTCCTTTTCTATATGAGACCCTGGACCACAAAACCAGTCATAAGGGTCAATTTTGCTTTCCATTGATGTGTGGTTTGTTAGGACAATATTTGAAAATCTGGAATCTGAGGGTGCAAAAAACTCTAAATATTGAGAAAATCACCTTTAAAGTTGTCCAAATGAAGTCCTTAGCAATGCATATCACTACTAATAACACATTTATGATATATTTACGGTAGGACATTTACTAAATATCTTCATGGAACATGATCTTAATATCCTAATGATTTTTGGCATAAAAGATAAATGGATAATTTTGACCCATACAATGCATTGTTGGCTATTGCCACAGATATACCCGTGAGACGCAGCGCTGCTGTTGAGCTCCAGATCACATTTGTTCTAGAGCTAGTAGTAATGCACAAGCTTCTTTTGATTTCAAATTAACTTGATATTTGTTATGTGACAAATTATGCTGGGTTGAGATGAATTTCAAAAGGATGTACAAAGTACTTCAGCTTACAGAAACACCTTTGATATAATCCTCGTGTAATTTGCGCACAGGACACGCCCCTTTCTAGATGGGCAAGCGGAGCATGAGTAACTCACCTGTAGGACACACTCAGACACCACGTCCTCTGGAACTTCTGGAAACTTTTGCCGCAGGTGGTGCAGAACCTGGTTGTCAATCTGCTGGTTTCCCTGTGCCATTCGTCTACTGCCAAAACAGAACGGACTTGACCTCAGCACGCTCACCCGCCCACTATCTTAGCATCTTCTGCATTAAAAAGACAAGACAACAATGCATATTTGTTAGACTAACCAAATAAAAAGCACTGGAAATTTGGGACAGATGTAGTCCAATATATAGATCAATGAAACACATTAGGAAAGATTGGATATATATATATATATA
>CM031962.1:2026244-2081244 GCA_018749465.1 Paracanthobrama guichenoti | reverse complement strand
GGTGGCATATATGCCGATATATCTGCGACAGGCTCATATCGGCTGACAAAATCAGCCGGGCTCTAAAAATTACTATGAAATATTCACTTTATATTTAGTTTGCACTGCTGCCTAGAGCACAGAATGACACGTGTGTGATGTGATACCTGAGAGTTGTCCTAGACGCTTGTCGTCCGGTGTGTGACCAACTTAATGTGGTCAAGATCGGGCTGGAAGCATTTTAGCTGTGCAGTTAGGCTGACAGATGCATTACAATCAGAATTAGGCATTTATGAGTGCCATGCTGTACAACAACACAATTAATATTGCGGTCATGGTAAAATGTTCCAAAAATGTATCACGATAAAACTAGGGATGCACGATATGAAACATTTTAACCGATACTGATAACCGATAATTAAGTCCTTCTCGTGACCGATACCGATAACCAATACGTTCATATTTTTATATAATAATTTCCATATAATCTGCAGTTTGTGCACCCAGGCGAATAGAAAATAAGATGCACTGATGAAACTGATATTTTAGTAGCTCAACTATAAATGGCAAACATCAGTCCTGACTCTACAAATGTTTTTATTTTTTATGTCACCAGCAAGTCACAAGTGATTTGCAGAACAATAATCACTGCCGTTATAAAGCTTGGAAGAGCCAGGACTGTTTTAATATAACTCGGATTGTATTCGTCTGAAAGAAGAATGTCATATACACCTAGGATGGCTTGAGGGTGAGTAAATCATGGGATCATTTTCATTTTTGGGTGAACTATCCCTTTAAAATGGCAAAATCTCACTAGCTGACTTTTGGTCAGGGATGTCTCGTCTACTCTCGATTTCTCGTTTGTGTTGAAATATCGCCCTCTCCTGTCAGATGTCCGTCACACTCACCAAAACTTCATTCACACGGGGGTTTGATCCAGAATATTGCCAGGAAGTGAATGTAAATGCAAACCAGAACATATTTACACAGAAATCTACGTGGAGACATGATTACTGCTGAAAACTACTGAAAAAGGCCCTTATGACACACTATAGAGTAACAGTAGACCGATCACAATTTAAAAAACACATTGCAATGAAACAGCAATCCATTATAAAGCTGTAAAATACTGTTGTCAATGCAAACAATGTGCAATTTCTCTTTTTAGTTGGCCAAATGTCATGTTTGGATAGCCTTTCATACTCAATTCTCTTTTGGTGACTATATATAAGTCAACACATTTAGAATCAAACAGGGATGAATCCAAATTTCAAGCTTTGGCGCTCTTAAATACGCCATGGCAGATCGCAGTTCAAGTGGCAGAATGAATCAAGGACTGAAATATGAGTTAAGATGTCTCTACACATCACAAAATAAACATGGGTGAACAACAGAAGTTGTTGAAAAATACATTAGCTTACCGAAATGAAGTCTCGTGTAATTACTCAACCAAGGAAAACCGTCAATGAAACAGCCTGTAGGCTATACGTTAGCCCTTAACGTTATAAGTAGGGATGAGTCACGATTTTCGAATATTCGATTAGTTGATTTAATTATAGAGTATTGAATAGGTTGTGCGATTATAGTCTAAAAAAAAATGTTATGCTTCTCATTTTAATGTTTTAGACATTCATTAGTTAAAAGAAACTATGAGATGTGCTGCGCTGGTGGAAACAACACAAGACCACGCGACTCTCGAGACTGGCTCGCACGTGTTCGAGTCCCCGCCAGCGAGCGCTCCTTCAGCGCAGCTGCAAGAGTTACGGCCTTTACACCTGTCTTTTTCTGATCCGATATCTATCCGACTGTGAAAAGACCAGGAGTAAATGCCTTTCAAAAAGTTTTATTTAGTTTATTAGTAGATTGTGTAGCCTGTTTCGTTTGCAAGCAGCATCAGCCCATGCCTCAACATGTCAAAAACGCCTTCTGAGTCAAGAACTGTGGTGGTGATAGTAAACATAGAAACTAACATTGTGATGCTTGAAGGGTTTTATATCTATTGACTTTATTATAGGCAAGACAAGTCAAGTGTTGATGTGAGAGGCTAAAGCGTTGGGTTAACTCACTATCGGCCGCTGGACGCTTGCTCGTCACTTTAAAAAAATAAAAACTTTACTTTAACAAACAGAAAATGCTCCAAACATTTTTCTAAAGTAACTTAAAGGGGTACTTCGCTGGGAAGATGAATGTGTATTTAAACTGGGTCATTTATGTAGTAGAAATGTGAAATTATTTTTGAATTTGGTGCCTTCTAGACTGAGAAAAGCCAGAATATGCATTTTTGGCTCATGTGGATGAAAGACAACAACTCCCAGAATGCACTTGCTACGAGGCCACTCCCAAAGCCACTGCTACTGGATCACTTGCCCACCGCAGCACCGCCCCTTACCGTTGTTTTAATTTTCATAATAAAATCATTTAGTTCAGTTAGAGAACAGAAACTACAATTAAAAACTGAACGTCTCGGTTCAATATAATGTGTCACGACACAAACGCAGCAGGAGTCAGATCTCATTCATCACGGGAGCGAAGAGCTGAGTTGAGCACAAGTGCGGCAGTCATTCACGGCGCATATTCAGATCATGCCTATGGAAGCTTAACTTTCATAGGAATTCATTTGAAAAGTTGAAACACTCACTTTGCTCCGCACCACTCCGTTTACATGAATGCCCGAGCCGAGCGCTGTGAGTGAGATCCCACCACCTATGGGCGGGTTGAAAACATGCGGAACTAGCTCCTATTTAGCCTCTGCACAAAAAATCCTCAGATGACGCAAAATGACAGAAATAAAATACATAAATCTCTCGTCTCAGGGGTATATGGGGGGCACGATCATTTGAATATACTACCGGATTTCTACTGATACAAAGCTTAATGCTAATCACTGAAGTAACCCTTTAATAAAGAAACGCAACAAATTATAACTACTTTGACATTAAAAACAAAAATGAACTATTTGAAATGGCTGCTGTGTAATCGGGAGGATAAACGGGAAAAAAAAGCACAAACACACTGCAGGCTCTCTCTGGGCCGGCTCTAAGGTAAATCCTCAACACTATCATCCCTTACGTTATTGAACTAATGACATTGTAATCGGCTGAAACGCATGCGCTTGTTACTTTTCTTCCCGAACAAGTGCGCACCCGAGTGTTGCTCACACACACACACTGTAGACTTGCGTGGCATATAACGGTTACGGTAACTAGGGGCGATGTCAAATAACAGTCATGTTTCAGCATGTTACAATAATTATATGGCTTGAGTTAATATATCCTATTCCCTAATGAATTAAACAGTGTGTTATCATACAGACTGAGAGTGTGAATGGTCTCTCTCCATGTGCGTGTAGCCTATACATGCGAGTATGCGGGGGAGGAGCTGCGATTTTAGAATAATATTCGAATAATTCCCAGTGATCATCGAATATTATTTTTGCTTGAAATGCCCAGTTATAAGAAAGCTATTCAATATATGCACTGTATTACATACTCATAACATTTTTGCTTAAAACTGGTGATGTCTGCATTATTTAACATATTTATTCAAACATACCTACGGCATAAAAACAAGTTATTGCAGTTTATTGTTGTTTTAATGTTTATATTTCACCAACAAACTGGAGTTTCTTAAACTATGTAAAACTGCCTTATGTGCAATTGAACTCAGGTTTAGCTACTGGAGTGTGTAAGTTTGATTAATTGATTATTTTCTGTATCGCTTTTCTGCCAAGTGCACATTATCAAAGGCTATTCTGTTTGTTAGGATATTGATCTAGCAACTGTTGTTGTCAAGTAAGTTTTATTCATAATGTTTCCCCACTTTAAACCGGTATTAAATGTCATACCGGTATTGCCTGTCGTGGCACAATCATGCACCAGCTCGCTCTGTTTAATAAATGAGCTAAAGAAAAACAAAGCACCGCAGCTTCAATCAGTGTCAAACGCTCTACTCAATCACACTTATTTTATCAATAAATGGAATTTAATAGAAATTCAATAATGCTATTTCATGCATTCTGCCTTATTTACACTGTTAAAGAGTTGATTCTCATGGTAAACATGGACAACATTTCAAAAAACGAGTATTTCTGTGCTGAACAAGTTTCTGAATGTGTTTTCCCCCATGTATTACGTCAAAATGGGTGGAATTCCTTGTATGGACACCTCAACTCTAACTCAGTGCTTTATTTCCAGACATTTCCATGAGACAAAATATGTAATATTGTTAGCAACTGCACAAGTTTCTGTCCGCGCCTCTTCTCCGGTGCTGGTGCCACTGCTCTCTTACGCAAGTCTGAAAGAAAAACTTCCTGAAACACTTAAAGCACTCTTTATTCGATTTAATCTTTATTCTGTTGTATTTATTTGTCCTATTGCTTGTTTCTTTGTTATGATTGTATTACTGACTATTTACTGTACTTCAATAAGCTCGCCTAGTGAGTGACGCAGAATATTAGCTCATGTAAACTGGCATGTAATTGACAACTTCGATTAAAAACTATGATTAAACTCCTGTTGGTTTTCTGTGCAGCTTTCACACGGTTTAAACAGCCAAACTAATTTCAGCTATTAGCCCATTTCACTGCCTTAGTTATTGTATACATCTGTTGTGCAATCTGTTTTGGAAAAAGAAAGAGGGAGGACATGAATTAAAAACAAGAGAGGAAAAAAAAAAGTAGATTCACTGGTTGCTCAATAGGAAATGTACAGTTTTCTACCCCAAGGCTAAAGAGGCCATTTGAAATGCTTCACGAGTTGCAAAACACAAGCAGAGCATTTTTGTAATATAGTTCTTCTAATGCTTGGTTGTTTGAGATACAGGCAGCCCGTCCATCCATCGCCCTCGGCAAAGCCACAGCTCAACGAGATGAACCGCTGCCTTAACAAGACGCCGGTGGAGAACTGCACACCCACACAGTGAACATACGACACAACAAGACTGAACGAAAAATATAAGCTAGGGCTGGGCGATCTGGCCAAGAAATCATATCTCAGTATTTTTGGGTTAAATGGCGTTACGCCGTATATATCTCGGATCTATCGGATATATTTTCTACATTATTTTTCTATTTGGATAAAAAAAAATAATAATAATAATTCACATCCACATTCTATATCCAGTGGTGTCCTACAAACAATGTTCATATTGAAGGTTATGAAAGCAAAGATAGTAGGGATGCACCGATAGGATTTTTGGGGGCTGATACCGATTTTAACAATTATTGGCCGATTCCGATATTTGTCACTTGTCCTCTTATTTGAAATGTTGTCATTAAAATAGTGTTTTGATCATGTTTCAAATCAGCCAACTAGCTAGTTTATTGCTGCATTATCAAATAATTTCTAATGAACATCCATTTAACATTCAGCAGGCCAACATAAACACAACAGAACAAGATACATATGAAATAAACAGGGCTTTTTAAGTAGGTTTAAATGTTAAATAACACTGCATATTATTCACTGTATAAATTAAATGCATATATTACTATTACACTGAGACGTAGCTAAACTCTACTGCGTTAATCCTGTCACGATTACTTTGTTAAACGGAACTTTTATTTTGACGGGTTGCCGTGAAGACCTTCGAGTTCCTGTGTGTGTGTTTATGATATGACGATTTTGTCGAAAGAAATGGTAAAATGCTCGTGAAGTGACTGGAGATGCATTCATGTCCTCATGTTGAGGCGGCCGAGACTGAAAAACACTGAGTTTCAGTGTGTGTGTGTGTGTGTGTGTGTGTGTGTGTGTGTGTGTGTGTGTGTGTGTGTGTGTGTGTGTCTGTCTGTCTGTGTGTGTGTGCGTGTTTCTGGTGTGTGTCTGTCTGTGTGTCTGTCTGTCTGTGTGTGTGTGTGTGTGTGTGTGTGTGTGTGTGTGTGTGTGTGTGTGTGTGTGTGTGTGTGTGTGTGTGTGTGTGTGTGTGTCATTCACACAGAGACAGAAACATGCAGGATTCATATTTAAACTTTTTGCGGCTTAATATTCACAGATACTAGTATATACACTCACCTAAAGGATTATTAGGAACACCTGTTCAATTTCTCATTAATGCAATTATCTAATCAACCAATCACATGTCAGTTGCTTCAATGCATTTAGGGGTGTGGTCCTGGTCAAGACAATCTCCTGAACTCCAAACTGAATGTCAGAATGGGAAAGAAAGGTGATTTAAGCCATTTTGAGCGTGGCATGGTTGTTGGTGCCAGACGGGCGGTCTGAGTATTTCACAATCTGCTCAGTTACTGTGTTTTTCACGCACAACCATTTCTAGGGTTTACAAAGAATGGTGTGAAAAGGAAAAACATCCAGTATGCGGCAGTCCTGTGGGCGAAAATGCCTTGTTGATGCTAGAGGTCAGAGGAGAATGGGCCGACTGATTCAAGCTGATAGAAGAGCAACTTTGACTGAAATAACCACTCGTTACAACCGAGGTATGCAGCAAAGCATTTGTGAAGCCACAACACGCACAACCTTGAGGCGGATGGGCTACAACAGCAGAAGACCCCACCGGGTACCACTCATCTCCACTACAAATAGGAAAAAGAGGCTACAATTTGCACAAGCTCACCAAAATTGGACAGTTGAAGACTGGAAAAATGTTGCCTGGTCTGATGAGTCTCGATTTCTGTTGAAACATTCAGATGGTAGAGTCAGAATTTGGCGTAAACAGAATGAGAACATGGATCCATCATGCCTTGTTACCACTGTGCAGGCTGGTGGTGGTGGTGTAATGGTGTGGGGATGTTTTCTTGGCACACTTTAGGCCCCTTAGTGCCAATTGGGCATCGTTTAAATGCCACGGCCTACCTGAGCATTGTTTCTGACCATGTCCATCCCTTTATGACCACCATGTACCCATTCTCTGATGGCTACTTCCAGCAGGATAATGCACCATGTCACAAAGCTCGAATCATTTCAAATTGGTTTCTTGAACATGACAATGAGTTCACTGTACTAAAATGGCCCCCACAGTCACCAGATCTCAACCCAATAGAGCATCTTTGGGATGTGGTGGAACGGGAGCTTCGTGCCCTGGATGTGCATCCCACAAATCTCCATCAACTGCAAGTTGCTATCCTATCAATATGGGCCAACATTTCTAAAGAATGCTTTCAGCACCTTGTTGAGTCAGTGCCACGTAGAATTAAGGCAGTTCTGAAGGCGAAAGGGGGTCAAACACAGTATTAGTATGGTGTTCCTAATAATCCTTTAGGTGAGTGTATATCGCTATTTGATTTAAGTGACTGACCTACGTTTTATTTATTCATCAAAACTTTGACAAATGACATTATGCAGTAAATGTTGTTTTTATGGCGTTGTCCGCATCGCGGAAATGAATCCTTATGAAAGTTACAAAAGTAAATTTAGTCAAGAGTAGTGAGCAAATTATTTAGTTGGTCTTTTGTTGTTTGATGAACATTAAACGCAGACAGCATAGCCGATATGCCGATGGTTGTAAATTGATCAAATATCAGCGGCCGATACATTAGTGCATCCCTAAAAGATAGTGAATGTAATGTAGGCCATGCAATTCTATCATTTGTAACATTAAAATGTAAAAACAAAAATAAAAACAAAAGCGCAGACTAATTATAGTAGCGTTCATTTCATTACCCCATTATAATGGTCATAAAAATACACTTCTTTGTAGGTCTTAAATTCCACACGGCACATTTATTGCCCAATAGTTGTGTGAAGAACACTTATCTCTCAAGACACGAGATGAGATTTTTTACATAGTATTTTTAAGAACATACAAATATAGGTTATCCATTACAAATATAGCCACAAGTTATTCCGTCTAGAACGGCGAGTGAATTTTCTTGTTCTTATCGAAATCACCAGTTCTGGGGATTTTGGAACCGGTTCTAAAATGAAACCGGTTCTCGATACCCATCCCTAATAACTGGTAACTTCATAAGGAAAGGCATAATACACAGTTTGAGCCAAATTGTAAGAATGCTTATTTGATATTCACGGAGATATTTAAATTAAAGACATTAACTACTTACTAAAGTTAGTACTGCAACTAGCATGTTCAAACCTTAGCGTTTACCTTAGCGTAAAGTTCAGTGGAAAAGTGTGTAATATTCCTTGCACTAAGCCACAACAAATAATCTCTGGCTTGTGCTTGTTCATAATGGCAGTGAAAGGTGCAAAATTAACCATGTTATATTTTATTATTTGCATTTAGCAGTGTTTTTTCTCTCTCTGATATCCATGAGCTTATCACAAAAAGGTGTGGTCTACAAATTAAACAGAGTTCAAAATGCAAAAACATCTGCTTTGATCAACCTGATCAACACAAACCCGTTACAGTGTGATATTTGACTATCAAAGATCTCTTGCTTAGATCTGATCTGTTTAGTTGTGGGGGGTTTTGTTGGCCATCAGGAAAATGCATTCCAATTCCCTTTGAGAAAACTATCACTTTACCAAAAACATGCATCTGTGTTTATTAACCAAGCCAAGTTTGGAAAATAATGTTCAACGCACACTGAGCCTATTGTTGTCTTGTCAGTACGAGGGAAGCGGCACATGCGGCTTCCAATCTCATCGCTGCACTGTAGTAGTGAGACTTCCACGACACAAGTCGCCACAATGCCAACTGATTTTGTCTCATAACAGCGGAAACAACTTAAAATATTCAACTTAAAACTTAAAATAAAGTTTATGGTCATACAGATAAGACAGTCATAATCAATCATGATTCGGAAATCTGACTGCTGAAATCACGTGACTTTGGCGATCCGAAGCGCTGAATCGATAGCTGATTCATAACGCTCCGAAGCTTCGCGAAGCAGTGTTTTGAAATCGGCCATCACCAAGTCGTTATTTAGTTTTTTTTGCGCACAAAAACTATTCTCGTCACTTCATAAAATGATTGTAGAACCACTCTAGTGAGATTTTCTAAAAAAATAGCTAGAGAAGCATCGAAATACGAGAATGAATGAAATAAAATATTTTACTAAAAGAGTCAATGTAAACAGTGATTGATAATGGATAGTCAATTTCTGGTAGCAAGGTTGCGCTGTTGAGGCTCTTTATAAGAAACTTTCTGGAGAAATCAAAACAAATGACCATAGCAGCATACGCAAGATACAGAAGAAACATACGGAGGTAAAAATTATGAGTTTTCTTTTCTTTCAGGGGTGTCCAAACTCTTGTTTCTGTTTGGGACAAACTCGTTGCCTTAATTCAATTACGCATAACTTAATTGCACCAAACCGTGACGAATACATGTACCGCTACACGCCTAATGTGTATACTATGCCGTTGATTATTCACTTTCAGTTGCCTTTAAGCAAAATTACTCATCATGAATTAGCCTAATATCACCCAGCCCTGCACCACAGCATAAAGTATGATGCATTATAATGTAGCTCTAGCACGAAGAGCTCTGACTGCATTGTGTGCATTTACTGCATGTGCAACTATATCTGACTAGCATGCTGTACACTTCTAGTCTCTATATTTGGCTGTGATGGTGCAGTCAGTTAAAGTCTGGACCCTCACTGCCGTACAGCCACAGTCATTTACACAGCATTAACATGCACAGGTATAATTGAGCTATAGTAGGGTTTTGCGTAGCTCTTTTGGAGCAAGCACACGGCGCTGAGGCCAACCGTAGTCAGATAATGCCAAGCTACAACTGCGCTATCCACGTCCGGACTAAGGTGTTTATGAAAAACAAAAAATGAACCATTGCTTCAGTCCGACTGTATTCCTAAACTCCCTAGTACACTCTGATTTCACAAACATCAACTGGAAAAAATAAACATCCAGGCAGCAGAAGCTCGAGGCTTTGGCAAACCGATCAAACACACTGCGAGGACATTACGCAGAGGACTGTTTTTGTTAAACTGCAATGAACACATTATGCTGCTAAACTACAATTTGTCAGTACTGTCAGTAACAGTACTGTCTCCAATTTATATATTTATAAATAATATATTTATAACTACGTAATGCATATTCTTTGTGGAGCCTCTTTAGTATTCATTGTGCACAGCAGGATTGGAAATTAACGGGGGATTGGGGCAAAAACGACACCAAATTGAACAAAAATGTCCCCCAAACTCAAGATAAGGGGCAGAAAATGTCCCCGCAAAATTAAATGAAACTATTCTAGCTGTCGTGATTAAGTATTGTGCTGTGAAAGAGAACTGAATTCAGTATCTGTGCACATTTACAGAGATCTGATCTTTTAACCATATCCGATTACATTCACTGGTACCCGATATCTGTATTAATCCTAGCCCAAAACGATTACATTGGTGACCGCTTTACTATGCGACATGGTTGACCATTTGGGATGCGCCGATCCGATACTCAGTATCGGCTCCGATACACCATTATTTGATCCAAATGCGATACTGTGCGTATAATATTCTGTGTTATTGTTTAGCACCAGTGCCCCACAAAAACATTATAAAGCATCATCAACGCTTCGTGCACTATATTATTATGAGTGTTCTGAAGCCATTCCATAGTTTAATGTGAGGTACACATGAATATTTAAGTCCTGAAATTCAAGTTCATGTGAATGCTTCCCTCCGCTGCATCTGTCAGTCATTCTCCATTCAGCTTTAAACTGTGTGTCGTGTTCGGTTACGACAGTCAACACGATCAAACTCTCTCCAAGATAATTCAGTGTTCCTGTTATTATGTTTGAACTGAAGATAACGCTCTATGGTCTAAAATGACTTTATCTGGCTGGAGTTTACTGCTGTAAAGCATGTTACGCTCTACTAGGGCTGGGCGATATGGCTGAAAACTGTATCAGTGTTTCGATAATTATTGATTTTTTTTTTATGACCTATTTAAAATAAGGACCAGGAGAAAAATATATTACATTTAAACATTTTTATGTTAAACTTAACCTTCCTTTGATTATAATCTCCTCAGTTATAAAGCAGAAATTTCAACACAGCCATGGAAAACACTCAAATAATTCAAATGTAAACATAAGTCTAAAATCACAATGAAATCTTAATTATCTCTTACCATTAAGGTGCAGTGCCGCCGTTATTTCTTTGTACTTGTTATTTCATAAGGCACTGATGCGGAGTAATGTTACCTCTCTCCATGTCGTTTCAAAGAATAGCACAACGGCGAGCGTGTCGAGTATAAACACCTTCCAAAACGGACGACACGCGCACGCAGTCAGCGGAGGATTGCCCTGCGGAGCCAGACCAAAGTATAAATAAGGCTTAGGGTGGTAAAACAAGTCTTGGTCGGGACAACGGTCTTGCATAATTTGCAGACGACATTGGTCTGGCTATGGTCAGACTTATAAAATCAAAAAAACTGCCAAACTCGCTCGCTGCGGCACTCATTTTCGGGTTGATCCCCAAACTTTATACGGTTACATGATTGGCTGTTAGCGTGTCACTCTCTACATTGCTAGGTTAACAGAGAGTGAGTGCCTTTGTTCATGCAGCCAAACTGGCTTCGCAACCTCAATTTTTTTCTTCTTAGTCATAAGAAACTCATCAAGCGCATTTTCTACTGATAGCAATTACGTGTCTATCGTGATACATATTACCATTTTATCGCCCAGCCCTACTTTCTACCGGGTGTCTGTTAGATCACAACACTGGACTAGAGATTGTATTGTTCTTCACACACACGGTAACTTTAATTTTAAACTGTTAAAAGAAACGACTCCATAAAATATTGCATAGATAGATACACTATGCACCGATATATCTTCCCTTTGTGTTTTGAACTTTCCAAAGCGCACAGAGCGCTGCGACTCTATGGCCCCATTTACACTGCATGGTTCAAGTGACCCAATTTCCAATTTTTCCCCCTCATGTGGCACAGATCGGATATGACATGTGAACGTGTAAGCAGGAAAAAAAAAAAAAAAAAAATCCGATATCCTCAGATCGGATTCAGGCCTCACTCATATGTGGTGATAAATCCGGTATGATTCGGATACGTGCATTTGCGTCTGCCATGTAAGCGGTCAAATTGGATATTCCCCAGTAAATGAGAGTCGTACGTCACTGAAAAAGGGACTGAGACGAATGCCGTCAACTCAGGTGGACACGAACTACGAACTGCGATCAAGGGATCTCCTCTTTTTTTCTCCGCCTTACGAGAGCAATGTTTTGCTGACCTTTAAAGACGGAAAGCAAAACATTGAATAATCCTTTCGTCTGCGTCCATTGCATATCACGCAGTTTTACTTCCTTTTCCGGGTCAGAGCGTCTTGGGCTGTTTTTTTGTAAATGCAAATATCGGATACGGGTCGCTTTTAAAAGATGATGTAAGCGGGTCGTCAAAATCGGATATAGTCACCAAATCGCAATTGTGCATCAAGACCTGCAGTGTAAATGCGGCCTTAGAGGCCCTGGAAAAGCCTCCATTTGAGCCCTCATCCTCTTTAAATCTAGACCTTGTTTCTTTAAAAACATCCTTTCTTCTGGCTATTGCATCGGCAAGATGTGTAAGTGAGTTGCATACCTTCTCTGTGCACCCAGCATGCTTGAGACTTGATGGAGAGGATGGACCCATCTCAAATCATGCATTCTTGCCCAAGGTCCTGCTGCTCTGTATTGGAGCCGTTCGTATTATAATACTTTTGCGTTATGAAAGATAACTATTAGCCTTTCTTGTTCTCCCTTATCTATAATATGTTGCTGCCTCATTAAAAAGCTGTGCTATACATTTAAAATGAATGTCTTTTAATTTCTTAGTATATAGGCCCTATTTCTATAAATATATTTACTTGTTTTTCACAAATGTATTTTACAACAATGTGTAGCATTTTACCAGATTTAGTGCTACACTTATTCACTTTTATTTGTTCCCCACTAAACGTTTAGATTTTATACAATTATTGTGCCCTCATGATTTTTCTAGAGTAACTTTTGCTGCTGAATTATCTGAATAAACTGCAAGCTCTGAGTAAAAAAAAAAATTCAGATTTTTTGTGCCACCTGTCAGATGTGCAAATATCAAATGAGGGTCTTTTTCGTCTCTCCTAAATGGTCAAATGCACACAAAATGATGTGAATATGTCGGTTTTGGCAAGCATTCAAGTAAACGCAGCTGGTTAGGCCTTAAGGAAATTGTTAGGGGGGAAATTTGTATTGTGTCAACCTGCTGGGTCTGTGCATTAGGCCTTAAACTGACAGCAGCCGGTATGAAGGCTCACAGCCATTGAATGGGATACGCCAGGATCTTACCCACCCAGCTACAATCCATTACTCACAAGCTCATATAGGATATTCTCAAAGTGAGCATCTCCGCAATTATAATTTTAAGAGGAGATACATTTGGGGATGAAAAATAGGAATTGCAATATGGCCCTGGTGTGAAATATCTCCAAAAGACTTTCTGATAGCCTTGTGGGAGGCGCTCCGCCAATCCCTCTCCCCTCTCTTCACCCCGCGCCTTCCTGTCTGATCTGTATACTGTCCTATCCGATAAAAGCATGAAAAGACTGATTAAATAAAATGTGAGTGATATATGCTCAAGCTGTTCACAATCAATAAATATGACGCTGAGCTTTGATATTCAACTCAGTCTGAAGCGCTGTGTATATACACTATATTGCCAAAAGTATTGGGCCGCCCCTCCAAATCACTGAGTTCAGGTGTTCAATCCCTTCATGGCCACAGGTGTATAAATCAAGCACTAGGCATGCAGACGCTTCTACACACATTTGTGAAAGAATGGGTCGCTCTCAGGAGCTCAGTGAACTCAAGCGTGGTACCGTGATAGGTTGCCACCTGTGCAATTGTGAAAAGTCCATTCATGAAATTTCCTCACTACTAAATATTCCACGCTCAACTGTTAGTGGGATTATAACAAAGTGGAAGCAATTGGGAACAACAGCAACTCAGCCACGAAGTGGTAGGCCACGTAAAATCACAGAGCGGGGTCAGCGCATGCTGAAGTCGCCAACTTTCAAGTCAATAGCTCCAGACCTCCAAACTTCTGTTGCCTTCAGATGAGCTCAAGAACAGTGCGTAGAGAGCTTCATGGAATGGGTTTCCATGGCCGAGCAGCTCATCCAAGCCTTACATCACCAAGTGCAATGCAAAGCGTGGGATGCAGTGGAGTAAAGCACATAAAGCACGCTGCCACTGGACTCTAGAGCAGTGGAGACGTGTTCTCTGGAGTGACCAATCACACTTCTCTGTCTGACAATCCCATGGATGAGACTGGGTTTGGCGGTTGTCAGGAGAACGGGACTTGCCTGACTGCATTGTGCCAAGTGTAAAGTTTGGTGGAGGGGGGATTATGGGGTGGGGTTGTTTTTCAGGGGTTGGGCTTGGCCCCTTAGTTCCAGTGAAAGGAACTTTTAATGCTTCAGCAGACCAAGACATTTTGGACAATTTCATGCTCCCAACTTTGTGGGAACAGTTTGGGGATGGCCCTTCCTGTCCCAACATGACTGCGCAGTGCACAAAGCGTTGGCCCATAAAGGCATGGATGAGCGAGTTCAGTGTGGAGGAACTTGACTGGCCTGCACAGAGTCCTGACCTCATCCCGATAGAACACCTTTGGGATGAATTAGAGCGGAGACTGCGAGCCAGGCCTTCTCGTCCAACATCAGTGCCTGACCTCACAAATGCGCTTCTAGAAGAATGGTCAAAAATTCCCATAAACACACTCCTAAACCTTGTGGAAAGCCTTCCCAGAAGAGTTGAAGCTGTTATAGCTGCAAAGGGTGGGCCAACTCCATATTAAACCCTACGGATTAAGAATGGGATGTCATTAAATTTCATGTGCATGGAAAGGCAGGCGTCCCAAAACTTATGGCAATATAATGTATATGCATGGCCCTATGACATGGCAAAATCTCCACTCATAAATCGTGCTCTCTGTTCCATAGTGCCCGCATCCTCATCGCATTGGTTACATTCCACTTCTACATGACAAATGCAGTATGTATATGAAACTATTGTTCACATAAGGCAGGATCAACTGAGAGCAGTTATTACTACGGTGTACTTTCTGGTCCATTTTAGCCACATTTTGTTTGTGTTATGCAAAAATTGCAAGAATTAGCAATCATAGCAAACCTGGAGCTCTTAAAAAAAGAGAGAGTTATCTTACACATTATAATTAGTGCCAATCGATAAAATCGTTAAGTAAGAAATAATGTACATCTCTTGAATAATAAAACTCTTGAATCTTGACATCTATGCCTCTCCGATTTCTACTATAAGAAAAACATGGATGGAACTTCATCCAGTCATAATGTGGAATGTCACAGAATTTTGCAAAATTAAATGAATGAATAAAAATCAGACACAGGGCTGCACACTTGAATATTAAAGACTTCTGTGTAAATCCGTTTACTTGTATTTGTTTATAGAGCAGTCTTGCCTGGACCAATATGGCGGACACACTGACGTATCGCAGTAACGGTTCAAAGCAACCAATGAGGCGTCTTTTATATGTCTATGATATCAGCAGCATTTCACCATTTCATCTGAGAAAACGATCAGCAGACAAACTCACAACAACCCACCAAATTAAAAGTTCGGTTTAACTTGAAGAAATGAATGACGCAAATATATTACTATTGTACAGTATATATTGTACCTTCATTCATCTTCGGAACACATATTAAGATATTTCTGATGAAATCCGAGAGCTCTCTGACCCCTTCATTGACAGCAATGTAACGAACACTTTAAGGTCCAGAAAGGCAGTAAAGACATCATTCAAATAGTCCATGTGGTTCAACATTAATGTTATGAAGAGACGAGAAGATTTTTTCGACGTTGTTTTTGTTTGTCTGCGCACAAAAAGTATTCTCGTCTCTTCATAATGTACTACTTTAATGATGCCTTTACTGCCTTTCTGGACCTTGAAAGTGTTCATTAAATGGTTGTCTATGGAGGGGTCGGAAAGCTCTCGGATTTCATCAGAATGTGTGTTCCGAAGATGAACGAAGGTACAATATATACTGTACAATAGTAATATATTTGCGTCATTCATTTATTCAATTTGTGTCTGAAGATGCTGAAGGTCTTACGGGTTTGGAACGACACGCGGGAGGAGACAGAATTTGCATTTTTGTGTGAACTAACCCTTTAAATTTCACATTTAAAATCACCAATGAAATCTGACAACAACTGTCTCAATAAAGTGGTTTCTTATGCTCAAAGTATTTTTCAGGCTGGAGCAGCCAATGAGAATGCACAGTTCTGAGAGCGCGTCTGGTTATCGCCAATACTGGTATATTGCATCACAAATTAACATGATAACGATATTTCATTTTTAAAATATCACGGTTATCGTTGTTCTAAGCGCAAAGCAAGAAACCTCTGCTAAAGTCAAAGCTATGCAAGCGGTAATCACATTCAAACAAAGATTTAAACTTAAGAAAATGACTCAAAAACTGTTAGAGCACACTTCCTTTTGTTTTAAGCCACTTTCAAGTTCCTTCTACAGCATGTGTTGGGAATCGCTCTGTTTGAAAATGAATAGCCTTGGTGTCCTTGCTGATTACAGTATGTTTCCAAAGACTTTCCCTCTCCATCTTAAAATAATCACAATTATGGCTGCCAGAATTTAAGGGACAGTTCACCTGAAAATGAATACTGACTCTATATGAAAAGAAATTTTTTTATTATTAATGTGTAAAAGCCTGAATTGTATTCGGAGCAATACAGTATTTACCGTATATACCCGAATATAAGACGACCCCCCCATTTCCCAGACTTATTTTTGGGAAAAAAAGGTCTCATCTGCGAACATTGCATTCTGTGACTGAGCTTTGCAATTATTAGATGATTCTGCCTCATTCACGACCATAAGTTTAAAGTTGGTGTCATAACGGTTTCGAACGTGTTGGTTTATTTGACCAACTTTTGAAGCTCTTTTCTCAAGATGATCTCTTGACTTCTCCATGGCGCACTTTACTGTTTATTTAATTCATAACACTGTCACTAATTACGTAGCCTATCGTGTTGGCGCCCTCGAATGTTTCCCCTGCTTTCTCCCTTTCCCCCGTGATTTTGTCTATATTGCGAATATAAGACGACCCCCCATTTTTCAGCCTATTTTTAGGACACAAACCTAGTCTTATATTCGGGTATATACGGTATTGTAATTTGAAGCCTTTTGCAGGTTAATAATTCACACAAATTTTGTTTTTAATTTGATTGTCTAACCCTTGCACAGGATATGTTCAACAAGGAATACAAGCCTACTAAGTATATACTACCTTTTTTGTAAAAACAATGTGTAAAATAGTACACATTTTGCAACAATGGAGTGTAGGCCATAGTGCAACCTTGTTACTCACTTGACCAATCTCCTGAATTTCGGCAGACTCTACTCAAAAACTGTGAAAACATTTTTTTCTTGCATTTCATTCGTCATAATGTCAAGTCATAGGTTTTCTGTGTGTAAATATAAGACCTTTTAAAACCATTTTTAAGATCAAGTAAAGACAACTAAAGGAATAAACTGAAGGGGAAAACACATCGTCAATATCAAGGGTCTCCAACACGTCGCTCGATTGGCCTGACTGGAGATAACTCGCCAAGACGTCTCTTCATCTAATCACACTGAGCTAATATAGACAGGTGTCCCACCCCTCCAACGCAAAGCAAGTTTGATGTATCGTCCGTAAGGTTATTACTTTTATTCATGAACATATGTAAATGTAAACATGCAAATGTAGGGATGTCACAAGTACCGGTACTTCGATACCATGTCGGTATTTTAAAAATGTAACGATATATACTAGCGTCTATTAAACTGCTAAATATTACTCCTGTATGTTCTGCGTCTCTGGCGCCCGCAACACTCGCTCGCTGTCTTTGTAATTATGCCTACAATGGTTGCTTATTTTTCACTTGATCTTTTATTTATAAACAGTTACAGCATACAGCCTTTAAATGTTTATGTATTTACTTATAATGATTATCATTATAAATAATAAACTTATTGAATTTAATAGAATTTTTTTAAATAGTTAAAATAAAAAACGTTTTTGCTGTGGTACCAAAATTGGTACAGAGTACCGTAAGATTTTTATGGTACTGGTACCGACTACACTCTTTCCGGTGTAAAGCAGTTTGGACAGCTGTTAATATGAGAATTATGATGCATTATTTAAGAGTTTTAAGTATTGTATAACATGAGTGGCTCTCGCGACTTTCATTTTTAAAAAGTAGCTCTCAAGTGAAAAAGTTCGGAGACCCCTGGTCAATATGTTCTCTAAATGTAAATGTCTGGGGACAAACACAAGTTGTGAGCAACTTCCAACAGATATCCCTTACTTTTTAATTAATTTTACAAAAAACAGAAGCTTGAATACCTCTGCCCCAAACCACTAGAATATGGAAATAACTTTTGACACTCTTATCCACTGCAATTGTCTAATGATTCTTAAATCACACTATATTTACTTAAGATGCAAAATGACAAAAGTCTTGTTTTTGGGGGAAATTGATCAAAATAAAACGAGTTTATGATTAAAACAAGAACAAATGGCCAATGGGCTCAGAATCATATCATTCAGTTAGGGCATAATTTCACGATCACGGATGCATTTAGGCTTCAAAATTCAAAACAGTTCTTGATGGACAAAACGTGCAAGTATCACAAACTTTTGTTGATCGCAGAGCTAGTTTTCTGCAATAATCCAAAAGCCTATGGGAAAATCCTACTGGGCTTTTATCGAGGGAACCAGTGCGATGCGAACCGACAAAGTGATGTCATACCTGTGCCATAAACTCTTAGATTTTACTCTCCAGTGTGTGTGTGTGTGTGTGTGTGTGTGTGTGTGTGTGTGTGTGTGTGTGTGTGTGTGTGTGTGTGTGTGTGTGGTGTAAGTGTGTGAGAGGCTTGACAGTCTCTCTCTCTGTCAAGCGATCTGTCTATTTCAGTTCAGCTCAGTGGATGCTCAGCGTACCTCTATCTAATGTACCGTAAACTCTAGTGTGAAGCGCACGACTCGCCGTCGCTTTGCTGAGAGTGCTGTGTTACTCCACACACACACACACACACACACACACACACACACACACACACACACACACACACACACACACACACACACACACACACACACACACACACACACACACACACACACACACACACACACACAGAGTCTTGTATACCACGCAGAATTGTATCGCGCTACATACAATATTATTTCTATTTTCCTGAGCTCATTTGGAATTATTCAGCTTTTAAGAACAAGCAGAAGATATGCCGGTTTCTCCGGTGGTGGGCGGAGCTAATGCGCAAACGTCAATCTCATTGGCTGGCGCTCATCTATTACCGTCCCTTCAGCAAATCAGTTCGAGCGAACGCTGACAACGTGATTAATATTCATGAGCCCAGCAGCTCATCAATCCTTAGTGCGTTGTATATTGTCATTAGTTTTAGAACTAGTGGTAGTATTATCTTTTACTTGCTGCTATTATTACTATTATATTATAACATAATATATACTATTATTATTATATTATGTTAAGAGTGTACGTTCAGAAATTTAAAAAGCTGTGCCATTTTACAAAGATAAGCGGATTTGGTGGAATCATATTATTATTATATATATATATATATATATATATATATATATATATATATATATATATATATATATATATATATATAAAATAGTATACCAGCCAATGCCGATTCTATTGCCAAGGTATGTTTTTATAGCACTTTATATAATAGAAATTGTTTCAGTGCCACTACACAATAACAAAAATGAAAGTAACAGAACTGATGCAAACTTAATCATGAATAAAGTTAAATTCAGTTCACAGTTGATTCAATTCAGTTCAATAACTGGATCGCCAATACCATGAAGCCGGTTTGGCTGGCTAACCAGATATGTTTAAGTTTAGTTTGTGCCAATCCTGGGTTTTAGGTACCATTAAAATGGTTTGGCTTTTAGCAGTTTTCATCTCCATAGTACCTTACGCTCCAGGGCGGTTATGTTCTGGATAAGAGATCTCAAACTGAAACTGGACCAATCAGCTGTGAGCAAAGTGACACGCCTCTGATGCAATAAAGCCACGCCCCCTGCTTCTGCTCCAAATTAAAGGTCACGACATAGCAAATGGCTTTTAAAGTCTAAAGCCTCTGGCTTTTAACAATGCTTATTTATAATAATAATAATTTTGAATGATTTAGATATAATTTATGTAATTATTATACACTTAATCAAATACACATGTCCTCTTTTATAGACTTCTTGCCGCTTAAATTCTCAATATTTTTCAATCATGTAATATTCTTAGAGAGAAACGAATCTCGCTGCTTGAGAAGTTAACCTCAGTTGATCCACAGCGTGTGATTGGCTGTTCACTGCTGATGTCACAGCCCTAACTCAGGATCAAAGCCTGAGTTGACAGAGAAAGCTGATGATCAGCATCATGGGACCAACAAAGCCTGAACAGATTGGTTTGGTCAACTCGATCCTGTAACCCCGAGTTTGTTAAACTACCATCATGGTACAGCCCCCCAGCTTAAGTCGTGACAAAAACATGATTCATGAATTAAGAAAATATGCATGTAACGGAGTTAAAACACCGAGTTGTTATGCTTTTTGTACGTTTATACACTTTATACACTATATCCTAGAAACTTAACTGACAAAAACATTCTTCTTCAGCTATTCATGATTGGCCAACTTAGCATTCATTTGTTTTGACGGCCTGCAATCACCATAGTTTAGTTTCCTTTATAAGCCAACTGTAAAATAAAATAATAAAATAAAAACATCAACTCCCACGACTGACCATCGATTAATCACTTAACCATTCACACGATTTATTGTTAAAATGGAAAAACGTCCATTTCAGAGGTCTTCCAGCCTGAAACATTTGCTCTAAATACACAGAAAGCTCAGTAACTTCGCTGAATGTTAAACGTCAACAAACTGGTAAGATCAAAATAGAGCGAGCGAGTGAGTGAATCAACCCGACCAGAGCTCGACCGGATGCAGGGACGCGACAGGCTAAAGCTTTACAACTTTTCCATGGCGTTTTCAGCCTTTAAGGCGACGGAGGGTGTGCGCTTACGATCAGAGCGGAGTCACAAACGAGGAGAAACACAAAAAACGACTTTCAACCGAGTTGTTTGGCATTTCTCTCGACTCCGTAAACTCCGAAAGGCCTAATCTCAAGAGTTTTTCCTCACCGTGTCAGCCGCCGCTCCCCGGGCCGAGACGCCGCCGCGGAACTGCACTGGGCCGGGCTGCTGAACCCAGGCCCAACTCCGCTAAAGACAGCGATGAGGGGAGAAAAACCACCACCGCCTCCGCCGCCCGCTGTTTTCACAGACTCGGGATTCTTTTGACAGCTCTTCTGCTTTTCCCCCTCTGCTCCCCCTTATTTTCTCTCTTCCTTTCGCACTTCCAACAGATAAGAATCAAAATAGTGTCACACAATATGGCGGCCGTACGAGTAAGCGCCTATCGCGAGACTTCGTTTTCCCCCCTTGTGCATAGCAAGGAAAAGCGAACTTACAAACCGGTACTATGGAGAAGTTTTAGCTCATGAATATTAATTAGGCATGCTCAAGTTGCTACGTGACCTTCCTAAAACGCCGTTCAACAAAACCTTAATATTAATGAGCAAATTCTTCAACGAGGAAAGAGCTGTAAACTTCATTTAAAGGGACAGTTCACCCAAAAATGATGGTACGGTATGGAACGGTATGGTAACCACAAATTAATCATGGCTTTGGTACTCTAACCGTAGTTTAACCATTGTATTTGTGGTAAAACAACAATAATCAATTAGCCAAAAAACATGGTTACTACACTTTTACTATGATAAAACCATGGTTAGTTTTCGTAAGGGTTCTTCCAAGCCCAAAATGTTAAGCCCCCCAAAAAAGTGTTACCACTTACAGGCTATGAAATATATAAAACAGTAAAACTATTCATAATTTCAGGAAAAGTTCCTAAACATAACGGCAGATTCTAATGAACTTTAAAGATTATCTAACAATAAGACAGGGCTTAATTTTATTTATTTATTTTTTTAGCTGAAACACTGAATTGTTTACTTTAAATTGACTCTTATGAACCAGTGGACGTTACTAAAGGAAAATTAAAGGGAAGAAAAAAGTTTTGATGGTAGTTCATGGCAATCCACAGTTAGTAATGGTTAATAGTTGTCTGTCTTATAAATAATAGTATTGTTTCCAAAGCAATTATTTTTGTTTGTTTCTTATTGTTTATTTATTTTTAAATAAAAAAGTTGACCTGTTTATCAGTTAGAAAGATAAGATGGTAACACTTTATAATAAGTATACAGAGTGTAAATAAAAATGCCAGCAATTTACAGGATTAAAGAGTATTATTTTACAATAAATGACTGTAGTCAGAAATTCACAGTGAAATGAATGCATGCTGGGTAATTTTCTTATGAGTGACTGTTAATCAGCAGCAGAATGATCATCACAGTAACTCACTGCTGTTGTTTTACTGTGAGTTCACGGGATAAAGTCGCTCTTTAACCGCCACTGTATAACTCCCATAATGGAAATTTCTGGCCAGTATTAAGTGACGTCTCAACGGTTGCGCATGCAAAACAGTGGCTGCAAGAGCCAGTCCTCGTTAGTATAGTGGACAGTATCTCCGCCTGTCACGCGGAAGACCGGGTTCGATTCCCGACGGGAGGCTTCTTCTTTATGACGGCCAAACAGCTTGCATAAGCTCAGGCTTTACCCTCAATCTGCTGATAAAGCCGACCGCCCGTTCAACACTCACCTGACGATGATTAGATGATTGCACGTGATAGGTCTTACTTTCAATAAAACGTTTGCAATGGCTTCGTAAAAGTTGTTTTTTTATGCACGCTTGGCCTGGCTTTGTGTTGCATTTTCACTGTTCTGACCAGCAGGGACCGCCAGCATTTACAAGCAGTAAAACATTTTGCCAATCGTTTGGTTCAATTGATTGATTCAAAGCTTTAAAACATTTTCTGTTTTTGAACAAATGCGTGCAGCTCTGCTGAGAGCAGAGCGCCCAAAAATACCAAAAACTCGCAAATGTTCCTCCACGGAAATCTTTAGTAAAAGGCGAAGATTTATGCGTGAATGAAGAGAAACTCGAGCTGTACCTCTGAGACGTTGGGCCAGTGTGCTCCCACAAACATGCCACAATGCTCAGCGAGGGTAATGCCTGGTGCAGGTCTTACTTTCAATAAAACGCTTGCAATGGCTTCGTAAAAAGTTGTTTTTATGCACGCTTGGCCTGGCTTTGTGTTGCATTTTCACT
Organism: Paracanthobrama guichenoti; assembly: GCA_018749465.1. Classification (NCBI taxonomy): domain Eukaryota; kingdom Metazoa; phylum Chordata; class Actinopteri; order Cypriniformes; family Gobionidae; genus Paracanthobrama; species Paracanthobrama guichenoti. Next base: position 2,058,030 of record CM031962.1, on the reverse strand, counting down.
CTTCTGACCAGCAAGGACTGCCAGCATTTAGAAGCAGTGAATCATTTTGCCAAACGTTTGGTTCAATTGACCCAAAGCTTTGAAAAACTTCAAAATATTCTCTGTTTTAGAACAATATGTGTGCGGCTCTGCTGAGAGCAGAGCATCCAAAAATATCAAAAACTCGCAAATGTTCCTCCACGGAAATCTTTAGTAAAAGGCGAAAGATTTATGCGTGAATGAAGAGAAACTCGAGCTGTACCTCTGAGACGTTGGGCCAGTGTGCTCCCACAAACATGCCACAATGCTCAGCGAGGGTAATGCCCTGCTTTTGTCTTTTTTTAAATCATCGAGCCATTTCCATTGGAAGGAGCAAATGTAATAAGAATCCGCCCCATCACCAGATGACCGCAAACCCTGTCTAAGAGGATGTAACTGAGGCCGATAGTACATTGAAGACCAGTGGTAGTATTCGCACAAGATTTTTTATGAACTTCCTGGAAGCTAAATGAACAAACCCTTCATCTCCTTCCATTGCGGGTTGATTCCTCCATAGAACAGGGTAAGCTCCTCTCCTGCCCCCTTGACCAAAATAAGAGGGTTAAATAATAACTCCAGTATTAAGTGACGTCTCAACGGTTGCGCATGCAAAACAGTGGCTGCAAGAGCCAGTCCTCGTTAGTATAGTGGACAGTATCTCCGCCTGTCACGCGGAAGACCGGGGTTCGATTCCCTGACGGGGAGGCTTCTTCTTTATGACGGCCAAACAGCTTGCATAAGCTCAGGCTTTACCCTCAATCTGCTGATAAAGCCAACCCGCCGTTCAACACTCACCTGATGATGATTAGATGATTGCACGCGATAGGTCTTATTTACCTATCGCGTATCTTTTACTCTTACAATAAAAGGTTTTTTATGAACTTCCTGGAAGTGAAATGAACAAACCCTTCATCTCCTTCCATTGTAGGTTGATTCCTCCATAGAACAGGGTAAGCTCCTCTCCTGCCCCCTTGACCAAAATAAGAGGGTTAAATAATAACTCCCATAATGGAAAGCATGGCCAGTATTAAGTGACGTCTCAACGGTTGCGCATGCAAAACAGTGGCTGCAAGAGCCAGTCCTCGTTAGTATAGTGGACAGTATCTCCGCCTGTCACGCGGAAGACCGGGGTTCGATTCCCCGACGGGGAGGCTTCTTCTTTATGACGGCCAAACAGCTTGCATAAGCTCAGGCTTTACCCTCAATCTGCTGATAAAGCCGACCCGCCGTTCAACACTCACCTGACGATGATTAGATGATTGCACGTGATAGGTCTTACTTTCAATAAAACGTTTGCAATGGCTTCGTAAAAGTTGTTTTTTTATGCACGTTTGGCCTGGCTTTGTGTTGCATTTTCACTGTTCTGACCAGCAGGGACCGCCAGCATTTACAAGCAGTAAAACATTTTGCCAATCGTTTGGTTCAATTGATTCAAAGCTTTAAAACATTTTCTGTTTTTGAACAAATGCGTGCAGCTCTGCTGAGAGCAGAGCGTCCAAAAATACCAAAAACTTCGCAAATGTTCCCCACCACAAATCTTTAGTAAAAGGCGAAAGATTTATGCGTGAATGAAGAGAAACTCGAGCTGTACCTCTGAGACGTTGGGCCAGTGTGCTCCCACAAACATGCCACAATGCTCAGCGAGGGTAATGCCTGGTGCAGGTCTTACTTTCAAAAAAACGTTTGCAATGGCTTCGTAAAAGTTGTTTTTTTGCGTTTGGCCTGGCTTTGTGTTGCATTTTCACTCTTCTGACCAGCAAGGACTGCCAGCATTTAGAAGCAGTGAATCATTTTGCCAAACGTTTGGTTCAATTGACCCAAAGCTTTGAAAAACTTCAAAATATTCTCTGTTTTAGAACAAATGTGTGCAGCTCTGCTGAGAGCAGAGCATCCAAAAATATCAAAAACTCTCAAATGCTCCCCTCCACGGAAATCTTTAGTAAAAGGCGAAAGATTTATGCGTGAATGAAGAGAAACTCGAGCTGTACCTCTGAGACGTTGGGCCAGTGTGCTCCCACAAACATGCCACAATGCTCAGCGAGGGTAATGCCCTGCTTTTGTCTTTTTTAAATCATCGAGCCATTTCAATTGGAAGGAGCAAATGTAATAAGAATCCGCCCCATCACCAGATGACCGCAAACCCTGTCTAAGAGGATGTAACTGAGGCCGATAGTACATTGAAGACCAGTGGTAGTATTCGCACAAGATTTTTTATGAACTTCCTGGAAGCTAAATGAACAAACCCTTCATCTCCTTCCATTGCGGGTTGATTCCTCCATAGAACAGGGTAAGCTCCTCTCCTGCCCCCTTGACCAAAATAAGAGGGTTAAATAATAACTCCAGTATTAAGTGACGTCTCAACGGTTGCGCATGCAAAACAGTGGCTGCAAGAGCCAGTCCTCGTTAGTATAGTGGACAGTATCTCCGCCTGTCACGCGGAAGACCGGGGTTCGATTCCCCGACGGGGAGGCTTCTTCTTTATGACGGCCAAACAGCTTGCATAAGCTCAGGCTTTACCCTCAATCTGCTGATAAAGCCGACCCGCCGTTCAACACTCACCTGACGATGATTAGATGATTGCACGATAGGTCTTTTACCTATCGCGTATCTTTATAAATAAAAGTTTGCAATGAACTTCCTGGAAGTGAAATGAACAAACCCTTCATCTCCTTCCATTGTAGGTTGATTCCTCCATAGAACAGGGTAAGCTCCTCTCCTGCCCCTTGACCAAAATAAGAGGGTTAAATAATACATAATGGAAAGCATGGCCAGTATTAAGTGACGTCTCAACGATTCAAAGCTTGCAAAACAGTGGCTGCAAGAGCCAGTCCTCGTTAGTATAGTGGACAGCATCTCCGCCTGTCACGCCAAAGACTTCGCAAATGATTCCCGACGGGAATCTTCTTCTTTATGACGATTTAAACAGCTTGCATAAGCTCAGGCTTTACCTCAATCTGCTGATAAAGCCGACCTGCGTTCAACACTCACCTGACGATGATTAGATGATTGCACGTGATAGGTCTTACTTTCAATAAAACGTTTGCAATGGCTTCGTAAAAGTTGTTTTTTTATGCACGTTTGGCCTGGCTTTGTGTTGCATTTTCACTGTTCTGACCAGCAGGGACCGCCAGCATTTACAAGCAGTAAAACATTTTGCCAATCGTTTGGTTCAATTGATTCAAAGCTTTAAAACATTTTCTGTTTTTGAACAAATGTGCAGCTCTGCTGAGAGCAGAGCATCCAAAAAAATACAAAACTCGCAAATGTTCCCCTCCACGGAAATCTTTAGTAAAAGGCGAAAGATTTATGCGTGAATGAAGAGAAACTCGAGCTGTACCTCTGAGACGTTGGGCCAGTGTGCTCCCACAAACATGCCACAATGCTCAGCGAGGGTAATGCCCTGCTTTTGTCTTTTTTAAATCATCGAGCCATTTCCATTGGAAGGAGCAAATGTAATAAGAATCCGCCCCATCACCAGATGACCGCAAACCCTGTCTAAGAGGATGTAACTGAGGCCGATAGTACATTGAAGACCAGTGGTAGTATTCGCACAAGATTTTTTATGAACTTCCTGGAAGCGAAATGAACAAACCCTTCATCTCCTTCCATTGCGGGTTGATTCCTCCATAGAACAGGGTAAGCTCCTCTCCTGCCCCTTGACCAAAATAAGAGGGTTAAATAATAACTCCAGTATTAAGAGGGTTAAATAATAACTCCTCCAGTATTAAGTGACGTCTCAACGGTTGCTGCAAAACAGTGGCTGCAAGAGCCAGTCCTCGTTAGTATAGTGGACAGTATCTCCGCCTGTCACGCGGAAGACCGGGGTTCGATTCCCCGACGGGAGGCTTCTTCTTTATGACGGCCAAACAGCTTGCATAAGCTCAGGCTTTACCCTCAATCTGCTGATAAAGCCGACCCGCCGTTCAACACTCACCTGACGATGATTAGATGATTGCACGTGATAGGTCTTACTTTCAATAAAACGCTTTGCAATGGCTTCGTAAAAGTTGTTTTTATGCACGTTTGGCCTGGCTTTGTGTTGCATTTTCACTGTTCTGACCAGCAGGGACCGCCAGCATTTACAAGCAGTAAAACATTTTGCCAATCGTTTGGTTCAATTGATTCAAAGCTTTAAAACATTTTCTGTTTTTGAACAAATGCGTGCAGCTCTGCTGAGAGCAGAGCGTCCAAAAATACCAAAAACTCGCAAATGTTCCCCTCCACGGAAATCTTTAGTAAAAGGCGAGATTTATGCGTGAATGAAGAGAAACTCGAGCTGTACCTCTGAGACGTGAGACGTTGGGCCAGTGTGCTCCCACAAACATGCCACAATGCTCAGCGAGGGTAATGCCTGGTGCAGGTCTTACTTTCAATAAAACGTTTGCAATGGCTTCGTAAAAGTTGTTTTTTATGCACGTTTGGCCTGGCTTTGTGTTGCATTTTCACTCTTCTGACCAGCAAGGACTGCCAGCATTTAGAAGCAGTGAATCATTTTGCCAAACGTTTGGTTCAATTGACCCAAAGCTTTGAAAAACTTCAAAATATTCTCTGTTTTAGAACAAATGTGTGCGGCTCTGCTGAGAGCAGAGCATCCAAAAATATCAAAAACTCGCAAATGCTCCCCTCCACGGAAATCTTTAGTAAAAGGCGAAAGATTTATGCGTGAATGAAGAGAAACTCGAGCTGTACCTCTGAGACGTTGGGCCAGTGTGCTCCCACAAACATGCCACAATGCTCAGCGAGGGTAATGCCCCTGCTTTTGTCTTTTTTTAAAATCATCGAGCCATTTCCATTGGAAGGAGCAAATGTAATAAGAATCCGCCCCATCACCAGATGACCGCAAACCCTGTCTAAGAGGATGTAACTGAGGCCGATAGTACATTGAAGACCAGTGGTAGTATTCGCACAAGATTTTTTATGAACTTCCTGGAAGCTAAATGAACAAACCCTTCATCTCCTTCCATTGCGGGTTGATTCCTCCATAGAACAGGGTAAGCTCCTCTCCTGCCCCTTGACCAAAATAAGAGGGTTAAATAATAACTCCAGTATTAAGTGACGTCTCAACGGTTGCGCATGCAAAAACAGTGGCTGCAAGAGCCAGTCCTCGTTAGTATAGTGGACAGTATCTCCGCCTGTCACGCGAAGACCGACCGGGTTCGATTCCCCGACGGGAGGCTTCTTTATGATGACGCCAAACAGCTTGCATAAGCTCAGGCTTTACCCTCAATCTGCTGATAAAGCCAACCCGGCCTCAACACTCACCTGAATATTAGATCAGGCTTTACCCTCAATCTGCTGATAAAGCCAACCCGCCGTTTTTTATGAACTTCCTGGAAGTGAAATGAACAAACCCTTCATCTCCTTCCATTGTAGGTTGATTCCTCCATAGAACAGGGTAAGCTCCTCTCCTGCCCCCTTGACCAAAATAAGAGGGTTAAATAATAACTCCCATAATGGAAAGCATGGCCAGTATTAAGTGACGTCTCAACGGTTGCGCATGCAAAACAGTGGCTGCAAGAGCCAGTCCTCGTTAGTATAGTGGACAGTATCTCCGCCTGTCACGCGGAAGACCGGGGTTCGATTCCCCGACGGGGAGGCTTCTTCTTTATGACGGCCAAACAGCTTGCATAAGCTCAGGCTTTACCCTCAATCTGCTGATAAAGCCGACCCGCCGTTCAACACTCACCTGACGATGATTAGATGATTGCACGTGATAGGTCTTACTTTCAATAAAACGTTTGCAATGGCTTCGTAAAAGTTGTTTTTTTATGCACGTTTGGCCTGGCTTTGTGTTGCATTTTCACTGTTCTGACCAGCAGGGACCGCCAGCATTTACAAGCAGTAAAACATTTTGCCAATCGTTTGGTTCAATTGATTCAAAGCTTTAAAACATTTTCTGTTTTTGAACAAATGCGTGCAGCTCTGCTGAGAGCAGAGCGTCCAAAAATACCAAAAACTCGCAAATGTTCCCCTCCACGGAAATCTTTAGTAAAAGGCGAAAGATTTATGCGTGAATGAAGAGAAACTCGAGCTGTACCTCTGAGACGTTGGGCCAGTGTGCTCCCACAAACATGCCACAATGCTCAGCGAGGGTAATGCCTGGTGCAGGTCTTACTTTCAATAAAACGTTTGCAATGGCTTCGTAAAAGTTGTTTTTTTATGCACGTTTGGCCTGGCTTTGTGTTGCATTTTCACTCTTCTGACCAGCAAGGACTGCCAGCATTTAGAAGCAGTGAATCATTTTGCCAAACGTTTGGTTCAATTGACCCAAAGCTTTGAAAAACTTCAAAATATTCTCTGTTTTAGAACAAATGTGTGCGGCTCTGCTGAGAGCAGAGCATCCAAAAATATCAAAAACTCGCAAATGTTCCCCTCCACGGAAATCTTTAGTAAAAGGCGAAAGATTTATGCGTGAATGAAGAGAAACTCGAGCTGTACCTCTGAGACGTTGGGCCAGTGTGCTCCCACAAACATGCCACAATGCTCAGCGAGGGTAATGCCCTGCTTTTGTCTTTTTTAAATCATCGAGCCATTTCAATTGGAAGGAGCAAATGTAATAAGAATCCGCCCCATCACCAGATGACCGCAAACCCTGTCTAAGAGGATGTAACTGAGGCCGATAGTACATTGAAGACCAGTGGTAGTATTCGCACAAGATTTTTTTATGAACTTCCTGGAAGCGAAATGAACAAACCCTTCATCTCCTTCCATTGCGGGTTGATTCCTCCATAGAACAGGGTAAGCTCCTCTCCTGCCCCCTTGACCAAAATAAGAGGGTTAAATAATAACTCCAGTATTAAGTGACGTCTCAACGGTTGCGCATGCAAAACAGTGGCTGCAAGAGCCAGTCCTCGTTAGTATAGTGGACAGTATCTCCGCCTGTCACGCGGAAGACCGGGGTTCGATTCCCCGACGGGGAGGCTTCTTCTTTATGACGGCCAAACAGCTTGCATAAGCTCAGGCTTTACCCTCAATCTGCTGATAAAGCCGACCCGCCGTTCAACACTCACCTGACGATGATTAGATGATTGCACGTGATAGGTCTTACTTTCAATAAAACGTTTGCAATGGCTTCGTAAAAGTTGTTTTTATGCACGTTTGGCCTGGCTTTGTGTTGCATTTCACTGTTCTGACCAGCAGGGAAGCATTTACAAGCAGTAAAACATTTTGCCAATCTTTGGTTTCCATTGTAGGTTGATTCCTCCATAGAACAGGGTAAGCTCCTCTCCTGCCCCTTTTTCTGGAAAGCATTTTGACGCTCTCAACGGTTGCGCATGCAAAACAGTGGCTGCAAGAGCCAGTCCTCGTTAGTATAGTGGACAGTATCTCCGCCTGTCAGAGCGTCCAAAATACCAAAAACTCGCATTCCCCTCCACGGAAATCTTTAGTAAAAGGCGCCAAAGATTTATGCTTGAATAAGAGGCTTTACCCTCAATCTGCTGATAAAGCCGACCCGCGCCAGTGTGCTCAACACTCACCTGCCACGATGATCAGATGATTGCAATGCGCGAGGGTGATAGGTCTTACTTTCAATAAAACGTTTGCAATGGCTTCGTAAAAGTTGTTTTTTTATGCACGTTTGGCCTGGCTTTGTGTTGCATTTTCACTGTTCTGACCAGCAGGGACCGCCAGCATTTACAAGCAGTAAAACATTTTGCCAATCGTTTGGTTCAATTGATTCAAAGCTTTAAAACATTTTCTGTTTTTGAACAAATGCGTGCAGCTCTGCTGAGAGCAGAGCATCCAAAAATATCAAAAACTCGCAAATGTTCCCCTCCACGGAAATCTTTAGTAAAAGGCGAAAGATTTATGCGTGAATGAAGAGAAACTCGAGCTGTACCTCTGAGACGTTGGGCCAGTGTGCTCCCACAAACATGCCACAATGCTCAGCGAGGGTAATGCCCTGCTTTTGTCTTTTTTAAATCATCGAGCCATTTCCATTGGAAGGAGCAAATGTAATAAGAATCCGCCCCATCACCAGATGACCGCAAACCCTGTCTAAGAGGATGTAACTGAGGCCGATAGTACATTGAAGACCAGTGGTAGTATTCGCACAAGATTTTTTATGAACTTCCTGGAAGCGAAATGAACAAACCCTTCATCTCCTTCCATTGCGGGTTGATTCCTCCATAGAACAGGGTAAGCTCCTCTCCTGCCCCCTTGACCAAAATAAGAGGGTTAAATAATAACTCCAGTATTAAGTGACGTCTCAACGGTTGCGCATGCAAAACAGTGGCTGCAAGAGCCAGTCCTCGTTAGTATAGTGGACAGTATCTCCGCCTGTCACGCGGAAGACCGGGGTTCGATTCCCCGACGGGGAGGCTTCTTCTTTATGACGGCCAAACAGCTTGCATAAGCTCAGGCTTTACCCTCAATCTGCTGATAAAGCCGACCCGCCGTTCAACACTCACCTGACGATGATTAGATGATTGCACGTGATAGGTCTTACTTTCAATAAAACGTTTGCAATGGCTTCGTAAAAGTTGTTTTTTTATGCACGTTTGGCCTGGCTTTGTGTTGCATTTTCACTGTTCTGACCAGCAGGGACCGCCAGCATTTACAAGCAGTAAAACATTTTGCCAATCGTTTGGTTCAATTGATTCAAAGCTTTAAAACATTTTCTGTTTTTGAACAAATGCGTGCAGCTCTGCTGAGAGCAGAGCCAAAAAAATACCAAAAACTAGTGAAATGTTCCCCTCCACGGAAATCTTTAGTAAAAGGCGAAAGATTTATGCGTGAATGAAGAGAAACTCGAGCTGTACCTCTGAGACGTTGGGCCAGTGTGCTCCCACAAACAAACATGCAACAATGCTCAGCGCGAGGTAATGCCTGGTGCAGGTCTTACTTTCAATAAAACGTTTGCAATGGCTTCGTAAAAGTTGTTTTTTTATGCACGTTTGGCCTGGCTTTGTGTTGCATTTTCACTCTTCTGACCAGCAAGGACTGCCAGCATTTAGAAGCAGTGAATCATTTTGCCAAACGTTTGGTTCAATTGACCCAAAGCTTTGAAAAACTTCAAAATATTCTCTGTTTTAGAACAAATGTGCGGCTCTGCTGAGAGCAGAGCATCCAAAAATATCAAAAAAACTCAAAATGTTCCCCCACGGAAATCTTTAGTAAAAGGCGAAAGATTTATGCGTGAATGAAGAGAAACTCGAGCTGTACCTCTGAGACGTTGGGCCAGTGTGCTCCCACAAACATGCCACAATGCTCAGCGAGGGTAATGCCCTGCTTTTGTCTTTTTTAAATCATCGAGCCATTTCAATTGGAAGGAGCAAATGTAATAAGAATCCGCCCCATCACCAGATGACCGCAAACCCTGTCTAAGAGGATGTAACTGAGGCCGATAGTACATTGAAGACCAGTGGTAGTATTCGCACAAGATTTTTTATGAACTTCCTGGAAGCGAAATGAACAAACCCTTCATCTCCTTCCATTGCGGGTTGATTCCTCCATAGAACAGGGTAAGCTCCTCTCCTGCCCCTTGACCAAAAATAAGAGGGTTAAATAATAACTCCAGTATTAAGTGACGCTCAACGCGTCTCAACGGTTGCGCATGCAAAACAGTGGCTGCAAGAGCCAGTCCTCGTTAGTATAGTGGACAGTATCTCCGCCTGTCACGCTGAAGACCGGGTTTCGATTCCCGACGGGAGGCTTCTTCTTTATGACGGCCAAACAGCTTGCATAAGCTCAGGCTTTACCCTCAATCTGCTGATAAAGCCGACCCGCCGTTCAACACTCACCTGACGATGATTAGATGATTGCACGCCTTAGGTCTTACTTTCAATAAAATTTGCTCTCTACAATAAAAGGTTTGCAATATAAGCTCCTGGAAGTTATGCACGCTTGGCCTGGCTTTGTGTTGCATTTTCACTCCTCTCCTGCCCCAGCAAACCGCCAGCATTTACAAGCAGTAAAACATGGCCAATCGTGGTTTCTCAACGGTTGCGCATTGATTCAAAGTGGCTGCAAAGCAGTCCTCGTTAGTATAGTGGACAGTATCTCCGCCTGTCACGCGGAAAAACCGGGTTCGATTCCCGACCACGGAAATCTTCTTCTTTATGACGGCCAAATTAGCTTGCATGAAGCTCAGGCTTTACCTCAATCTGCTGATAAAGCCGACCATGCTCCCACAAACACTCACCTGCGATGATTAGATGATTGCCGTGATAGGTCTTACTTTCAATAAAACGTTTGCAATGGCTTCGTAAAAGTTGTTTTTTTATGCACGCTTTGGCCTGGCTTTGTGTTGCATTTTCACTGTTCTGACCAGCAGGGACCGCCAGCATTTACAAGCAGTAAAACATTTTGCCAATCGTTTGGTTCAATTGATTCAAAGCTTTAAAAATATTTTCTGTTTTTGAACAAATGTGTGCAGCTCTGCTGAGAGCAGAGCATCCAAAAATATCAAAAACTCGCAAATGTTCCTCTCCACGGAAATCTTTAGTAAAAGGCGAAAAGATTTATGCGTGAATGAAGAGAAACTCGAGCTGTACCTCTGAGACGTTGGGCCAGTGTGCTCCCACAAACATGCCACAATGCTCAGCGAGGGTAATGCCCTGCTTTTGTCTTTTTTAAATCATCGAGCCATTTCCATTGGAAGGAGCAAATGTAATAAGAATCCGCCCCATCACCAGATGACCGCAAACCCTGTCTAAGAGGATGTAACTGAGGCCGATAGTACATTGAAGACCAGTGGTAGTATTCGCACAAGATTTTTTATGAACTTCCTGGAAGCGAAATGAACAAACCCTTCATCTCCTTCCATTGCGGGTTGATTCCTCCATAGAACAGGGTAAGCTCCTCTCCTGCCCCCTTGACCAAAATAAGAGGGTTAAATAATAACTCCCATAAAAATAATAACTCCAGTATTGGAAGTGACGTCTCAACGGTTGCAACGGTTGCGCATGCAAAACAGTGGCTGCAAGAGCCAGTCCTCGTTAGTATAGTGGACAGTATCTCCGCCTGTCACGCGGAAGACCGGGGTTCGATTCCCCGACGGGGAGGCTTCTTCTTTATGACGGCCAAACAGCTTGCATAAGCTCAGGCTTTACCCTCAATCTGCTGATAAAGCCGACCCGCCGTTCAACACTCACCTGACGATGATTAGATGATTGCACGTGATAGGTCTTACTTTCAATAAAACGTTTGCAATGGCTTCGTAAAAGTTGTTTTTTTATGCACGTTTGGCCTGGCTTTGTGTTGCATTTTCACTGTTCTGACCAGCAGGGACCGCCAGCATTTACAAGCAGTAAAACATTTTGCCAATCGTTTGGTTCAATTGATTCAAAGCTTTAAAACATTTTCTGTTTTTGAACAAATGCGTGCAGCTCTGCTGAGAGCAGAGCGTCCAAAAATACCAAAAACTCGCAAATGTTCCCCTCCACGGAAATCTTTAGTAAAAGGCGAAAGATTTATGCGTGAATGAAGAGAAACTCGAGCTGTACCTCTGAGACGTTGGGCCAGTGTGCTCCCACAAACATGCCACAATGCTCAGCGAGGGTAATGCCCTGCTTTTGTCTTTTTTTTTTATGCATCATCGAGCCATTTCCATTGGAAGGAGCAAATGTAATAAGAATCATTTTGCCCCATCACCAGATGACCGCAAACCCTGTCTAAGAGGATGTAACTGAGGCCGATAGTACATTGAAGACCAGTGGTAGTATTCGCACAAGATTTTTTATGAACTTCCTGGAAGCTAAAATGAAAAACATGAACAAACCCTTCATCTCCTTCCATTGCGGGTTGATTCCTCCATAGAACAGGGTAAGCTCCTCTCCTGCCCCCTTGACCAAAATAAGAGGGTTAAATAATAACTCCCATAATGGAAAGAATGGCCTCTGCCTGCCCTTAAGTAAGAGCGTCTCAGTATTAAGGTTTGCATGCAAAAAAACAGTGGCTGCAAGAGCCAGTCCTCGTTAGTATAGTGGACAGTATCTCCGCCTGTCACGCGGAAGACCGGGGTTCGATTCCCCGACGGGGAGGCTTCTTCTTTATGACGGCCAAACAGCTTGCATAAGCTCAGGCTTTACCCTCAATCTGCTGATAAAGCCGACCCGCCGTTCAACACTCACCTGACGATGATTAGATGATTGCACGTGATAGGTCTTACTTTCAATAAAACGTTTGCAATGGCTTCGTAAAAGTTGTTTTTTTATGCACGTTTGGCCTGGCTTTGTGTTGCATTTTCACTGTTCTGACCAGCAGGGACCGCCAGCATTTACAAGCAGTAAAACATTTTGCCAATCGTTTGGTTCAATTGATTCAAAGCTTTAAAACATTTTCTGTTTTTGAACAAATGCGTGCAGCTCTGCTGAGAGCAGAGCATCCAAAAATATCAAAAACTCGCAAATGTTCCCCTCCACGGAAATCTTTAGTAAAAGGCGAAAGATTTATGCGTGAATGAAGAGAAACTCGAGCTGTACCTCTGAGACGTTGGGCCAGTGTGCTCCCACAAACATGCCACAATGCTCAGCGAGGGTAATGCCCTGCTTTTGTCTTTTTTTTTTTAATCATCGAGCCATTTCCATTGGAAGGAGCAAATGTAATAAGAATCCGCCCCATCACCAGATGACCGCAAACCCTGTCTAAGAGGATGTAACTGAGGCCGATAGTACATTGAAGACCAGTGGTAGTATTCGCACAAGATTTTTTATGAACTTCCTGGAAGCGAAATGAACAAACCCTTCATCTCCTTCCATTGCGGGTTGATTCCTCCATAGAACAGGGTAAGCTCCTCTCCTGCCCCCTTGACCAAAATAAGAGGGTTAAATAATAACTCCAGTATTAAGTGACGTCTCAACGGTTGCGCATGCAAAACAGTGGCTGCAAGAGCCAGTCCTCGTTAGTATAGTGGACAGTATCTCCGCCTGTCACGCGAGACCGGGTTTCGATTCCCGACGGGAGGCTTCTTCTTTATGACGGCCAAACAGCTTGCATAAGCTCAGGCTTTACCCTCAATCTGCTGATAAAGCCAACCGCCGTTCAACACTCACCTGATGATGATTAGATGATTGCACGCGATAGGTCTTATTTACCTAAAGCGTTCTTTAATGGATACTACAATAAAAGGTTTTTTTTCCTGAACTTCCTGAAATGAACAAACCCTTCATCTCCTTCCATTGTAGGTTGATTCCTCCATAGAACAGGGTAAGCTCCTCTCCTGCCCCTTGACCAAAATAAGAGGGTTAAATAATAACTCCCATAATGGAAAGCATGGCCAGTATTAAGTGACGTCTCAACGGTTGCGCATGCAAAACAGTGGCTGCAAGAGCCAGTCCTCGTTAGTATAGTGGACAGTATCTCCGCCTGTCACGCGAAGATCGGGTTCGATTCCCGGCGGGAGGCTTCTTTATGCTTTTGACGGCCAAACAGCTTGCATAAGCTCAGGCTTTACCCTCAATCTGCTGATAAAGCCGACCCGCCGTTCAACACTCACCTGACGATGATTAGATGATTGCACGTGATAGGTCTTACTTTCAATAAAACGTTTGCAATGGCTTCGTAAAAACGTTGTTTTTTTGCACGTTTGGCCTGGCTTTGTGTTGCATTTTCACTGTTCTGACCAGCAGGGACCGCCAGCATTTACAAGCAGTAAAACATTTTGCCAATCGTTTGGTTCAATTGATTCAAAGCTTTAAAACATTTCTCTGTTTTAGAACAAATGTGTGCGGCTCTGCTGAGAGCAGAGCATCCAAAAATATCAAAAACTCGCAAATGTTCCCCTCCACGGAAATCTTTAGTAAAAGGCGAAAGATTTATGCGTGAATGAAGAGAAACTCGAGCTGTACCTCTGAGACGTTGGGCCAGTGTGCTCCCACAAACATGCCACAATGCTCAGCGAGGGTAATGCCCTGCTTTTGTCTTCTTTTTTTCAATCATCGAGCCATTTCCATTGGAAGGAGCAAATGTAATAAGAATCCGCCCCATCACCAGATGACCGCAAACCCTGTCTAAGAGGATGTAACTGAGGCCGATAGTACATTGAAGACCAGTGGTAGTATTCGCACAAGATTTTTTATGAACTTCCTGGAAGCGAAATGAACAAACCCTTCATCTCCTTCCATTGCGGGTTGATTCCTCCATAGAACAGGGTAAGCTCCTCTCCTGCCCCCTTGACCAAAATAAGAGGGTTAAATAATAACTCCAGTATTAAGTGACGTCTCAACGGTTGCGCATGCAAAACAGTGGCTGCAAGAGCCAGTCCTCGTTAGTATAGTGGACAGTATCTCCGCCTGTCACGCGGAAGACCGGGGTTCGATTCCCCGACGGGGAGGCTTCTTCTTTATGACGGCCAAACAGCTTGCATAAGCTCAGGCTTTACCCTCAATCTGCTGATAAAGCCGACCCGCCGCGCCAACACTCACCTGACGATGATTAGATGATTGCACGCGATAGGTCTTATTTACCTATCGCGTATCTTTTACTCTTACAATAAAAGGTTTTTTATGAACTTCCTGGAAGTGAAATGAACAAACCCTTCATCTCCTTCCATTGTAGGTTGATTCCTCCATAGAACAGGGTAAGCTCCTCTCCTGCCCCTTGACCAAAATAAGAGGGTTAAATAATAACTCCCATAATGGAAAGCATGGCCAGTATTAAGTGACGTCTCAACGGTTGCGCATGCAAAACAGTGGCTGCAAGAGCCAGTCCTCGTTAGTATAGTGGACAGTATCTCCGCCTGTCACGCGAAAGACCGGGTTCGATTCCCCGACGGGGAGGCTTCTTCTTTATGACGGCCAAACAGCTTGCATAAGCTCAGGCTTTACCCTCAATCTGCTGATAAAGCCGACCCGCCGTTCAACACTCACCTGACGATGATTAGATGATTGCACGCGTGATAGGTCTTACTTTCAATAAAACGCGTTTGCAATGGCTTCGTAAAAGTTGTTTTTTTATGCACGTTTGGCCTGGCTTTGTGTTGCATTTTCACTGTTCTGACCAGCAGGGACCGCCAGCATTTACAAGCAGTAAAACATTTTGCCAATCGTTTGGTTCAATTGATTCAAAGCTTTAAAACATTTTCTGTTTTTGAACAAATGCGTGCAGCTCTGCTGAGAGCAGAGCGTCCAAAAATACCAAAAACTCGCAAATGTTCCCCTCCACGGAAATCTTTAGTAAAAGGCGAAAGATTTATGCGTGAATGAAGAGAAACTCGAGCTGTACCTCTGAGACGTTGGGCCAGTGTGCTCCCACAAACATGCCACAATGCTCAGCGAGGGTAATGCCCTGCTTTTGTCTTTTTTAAATCATCGAGCCATTTCCATTGGAAGGAGCAAATGTAATAAGAATCCGCCCCATCACCAGATGACCGCAAACCCTGTCTAAGAGGATGTAACTGAGGCCGATAGTACATTGAAGACCAGTGGTAGTATTCGCACAAGATTTTTTATGAACTTCCTGGAAGCGAAATGAACAAACCCTTCATCTCCTTCCATTGCGGGTTGATTCCTCCATAGAACAGGGTAAGCTCCTCTCCTGCCCCCTTGACCAAAATAAGAGGGTTAAATAATAACTCCCATAATGGAAAGCATGGCCAGTATTAAGTGACGTCTCAACGGTTGCGCATGCAAAACAGTGGCTGCAAGAGCCAGTCCTCGTTAGTATAGTGGACAGTATCTCCGCCTGTCACGCGAAGAGACGGGGTTCGATTCCCGACGGGGAGGCTTCTTCTTTATGACGGCCAAACAGCTTGCATAAGCTCAGGCTTTACCCTCAATCTGCTGATAAAGCCGACCCGCCGTTCAACACTCACCTGACGATGATTAGATGATTGCACGTGATAGGTCTTACTTTCAATAAAACGTTTGCAATGGCTTCGTAAAAGTTGTTTTTTTATGCACGTTTGGCCTGGCTTTGTGTTGCATTTTTTCACTGTTCTGACCAGCAGGGACCGCCAGCATTTACAAGCAGTAAAACATTTTGCCAATCGTTTGGTTCAATTGATTCAAAGCTTTAAAACATTTTCTGTTTTTGAACAAATGCGTGCAGCTCTGCTGAGAGCAGAGCATCCAAAAATATCAAAAACTCGCAAAATGTTCCCCTCCACGGAAATCTTTAGTAAAAGGAAAAGATTTATGCGTGAATGAAGAGAAACTCGAGCTGTACCTCTGAGACGTTGGGCCAGTGTGCTCCCACAAACATGCCACAATGCTCAGCGAGGGTAATGCCTGCTTTTGTCTTTTTTTTTTTATCATCGAGCCATTTCCATTGGAAGGAGCAAATGTAATAAGAATCCGCCCCATCACCAGATGACCGCAAACCCTGTCTAAGAGGATGTAACTGAGGCCGATAGTACATTGAAGACCAGTGGTAGTATTCGCACAAGATTTTTATGAACTTCCTGGAAGCGAAATGAACAACCCTTCATCTCCCATCATCTCCTTCCATTGCGGGTTGATTCCTCCATAGAACAGGGTAAGCTCCTCTCCTGCCCCCTTGACCAAAATAAGAGGGTTAAATAATAACTCCCATAATGGAAAGCATGGCCAGTATTAAGTGACGTCTCAACGGTTGCGCATGCAAAACAGTGGCTGCAAGAGCCAGTCCTCGTTAGTATAGTGGACAGTATCTCCGCCTGTCACGCGGAAGACCGGGGTTCGATTCCCCGACGGGGAGGCTTCTTCTTTATGACGGCCAAACAGCTTGCATAAGCTCAGGCTTTACCCTCAATCTGCTGATAAAGCCGACCGCGCGTTCAACACTCACCTGACGATGATTAGATGATTGCACGTGATAGGTCTTACTTTCAATAAAACGTTTGCAATGGCTTCGTAAAAGTTGTTTTTTTATGCACGTTTGGCCTGGCTTTGTGTTGCATTTTTTTTTATGCACTGTTCTGACCAGCAGGGACCGCAAGGACAGCATTTACAAGCAGTAAACATTTTGCCAATCGTTTGGTTCAATTGATTCAAAGCTTTAAAACATTTTCTGTTTTTGAACAAATGCGTGCAGCTCTGCTGAGAGCAGAGCGTCCAAAAATACCAAAAACTCGCAAATGTTCCCCTCCACGGAAATCTTTAGTAAAAGGCGAAAGATTTATGCGTGAATGAAGAGAAACTCGAGCTGTACCTCTGAGACGTTGGGCCAGTGTGCTCCCACAAACATGCCACAATGCTCAGCGAGGGTAATGCCCTGCTTTTGTCTTTTTTAAATCATCGAGCCATTTCCATTGGAAGGAGCAAATGTAATAAGAATCCGCCCCATCACCAGATGACCGCAAACCCTGTCTAAGAGGATGTAACTGAGGCCGATAGTACATTGAAGACCAGTGGTAGTATTCGCACAAGATTTTTTATGAACTTCCTGGAAGCGAAATGAACAAACCCTTCATCTCCTTCCATTGCGGGTTGATTCCTCCATAGAACAGGGTAAGCTCCTCTCCTGCCCCCTTGACCAAAATAAGAGGGTTAAATAATAACTCCCATAATGGAAAGCATGGCCAGTATTAAGTGACGTCTCAACGGTTGCGCATGCAAAACAGTGGCTGCAAGAGCCAGTCCTCGTTAGTATAGTGGACAGTATCTCCGCCTGTCACGCGGAAGACCGGGGTTCGATTCCCCGACGGGAGGCTTCTTCTTTATGACGGCCAAACAGCTTGCATAAGCTCAGGCTTTACCTCAATCTGCTGATAAAGCCGACCCGCCGTTCAACACTCACCTGACGATGATTAGATGATTGCACGTGATAGGTCTTACTTTCAATAAAACGTTTGCAATGGCTTCGTAAAAGTTGTTTTTTATGCACGTTTGGCCTGGCTTTGTGTTGCATTTTCACTGTTCTGACCAGCAGGGACCGCCAGCATTTACAAGCAGTAAAACATTTTGCCAATCGTTTGGTTCAATTGATTCAAAGCTTTAAAAAACATTTTCTGTTTTTGAACAAATGCGTGCAGCTCTGCTGAGAGCAGAGCATCCAAAAATACAAAAACTCGCAAATGTTCCCCTCACGGAAATCTTTAGTAAAAGCGAAAAGATTTATGCGTGAATGAAGAGAAACTCGAGCTGTACCTCTGAGACGTTGGGCCAGTGTGCTCCCACAAACATGCCACAATGCTCAGCGAGGGTAATGCCCTGCTTTTGTCTTTTTTAAATCATCGAGCCATTTCCATTGGAAGGAGCAAATGTAATAAGAATCCGCCCCATCACCAGATGACCGCAAACCCTGTCTAAGAGGATGTAACTGAGGCCGATAGTACATTGAAGACCAGTGGTAGTATTCGCACAAGATTTTTTATGAACTTCCTGGAAGCGAAATGAACAAACCCTTCATCTCCTTCCATTGCGGGTTGATTCCTCCATAGAACAGGGTAAGCTCCTCTCCTGCCCCCTTGACCAAAATTAAGAGGGTTAAATAATAACTCCAGTATTAAGTGACGTCTCAACGGTTGCGCATGCAAAACAGTGGCTGCAAGAGCCAGTCCTCGTTAGTATAGTGGACAGTATCTCCGCCTGTCACGCGGAAGACCGGGTTCGATTTCGATTTCTTCTTTATGACGACGGGGAATGCTTCTTCTTTATGACGGCCAAACAGCTTGCATAAGCTCAGGCTTTACCCTCAATCTGCTGATAAAGCCAACCCGCCGTTCAACACTCACCTGATGATGATTAGATGATTGCACGCGATAGGTCTTATTTACCTATCGCGTATCTTTTACTCTTACAATAAAAGGTTTTTATGAACTTCCTGGAAGTGAAATGAACAAACCCTTCATCTCCTTCCATTGTAGGTTGATTCCTCCATAGAACAGGGTAAGCTCCTCTCCTGCCCCCTTGACCAAAATAAGAGGGTTAAATAATAACTCCCATAATGGAAAGCATGGCCAGTATTAAGTGACGTCTCAACGGTTGCGCATGCAAAACAGTGGCTGCAAGAGCCAGTCCTCGTTAGTATAGTGGACAGTATCTCCGCCTGTCACGCGGAAGACCGGGGTTCGATTCCCCGACGGGGAGGCTTCTTCTTTATGACGACCAAACAGCTTGCATAAGCTCAGGCTTTACCTCTGACCTCTCATCTGCTGCTGATAAAGCCGACCATGCCAACAACACTCACCTGACGATGATTAGATGATTGCACGTGATAGGTCTTACTTTCAATAAAACGTTTGCAATGGCTTCAGAAAAGTTGTTTTTTTTATGCGCGCTTGGCCTGGCTTTGTGTTGCATTTTCACTGTTCTGACCAGCAGGACCCGCCAGCATTTACAAGCAGTAAAACATTTTGCCAATCGTTTGGTTCAATTGATTCAAAGCTTTAAAACATTTTCTGTTTTTGAACAAATGCGTGCAGCTCTGCTGAGAGCAGAGCATCCAAAAATATCAAAAACTCGCAAATGTTCCCCTCCACGGAAATCTTTAGTAAAAGGCGAAAGATTTATGCGTGAATGAAGAGAAACTCGAGCTGTACCTCTGAGACGTTGGGCCAGTGTGCTCCCACAAACATGCCACAATGCTCAGCGAGGGTAATGCCCTGCTTTTGTCTTTTTTAAATCATCGAGCCATTTCCATTGGAAGGAGCAAATGTAATAAGAATCCGCCCCATCACCAGATGACCGCAAACCCTGTCTAAGAGGATGTAACTGAGGCCGATAGTACATTGAAGACCAGTGGTAGTATTCGCACAAGATTTTTTATGAACTTCCTGGAAGCGAAATGAACAAACCCTTCATCTCCTTCCATTGCGGGTTGATTCCTCCATAGAACAGGGTAAGCTCCTCTCCTGCCCCCTTGACCAAAATAAGAGGGTTAAATAATAACTCCCATAATGGAAAGCATGGCCAGTATTAAGTGACGTCTCAACGGTTGCGCATGCAAAACAGTGGCTGCAAGAGCCAGTCCTCGTTAGTATAGTGGACAGTATCTCCGCCTGTCACGCGGAAGACCGGGTTCGATTCCCGACGGGAGGCTTCTTCTTTATGGCGAAAACAGCTTGCATAAGCTCAGGCTTTACCCTCAATCTGCTGATAAAGCCGACCCGCCACAACACTCACCTGACGATGATTAGATGATTGCACGATAGGTCTTACTTTCAATAAAACGCGTTTGCAATGGCTTCGTAAAAAGTTGTTTTTTTATGCACGTTTGGCCTGGCTTTGTGTTGCATTTTCACTGTTCTGACCAGCAGGGACCGCCAGCATTTACAAGCAGTAAAACATTTTGCCAATCGTTTGGTTCAATTGATTCAAAGCTTTAAAAACATTTTCTGTTTTTGAACAAATGCGTGCAGCTCTGCTGAGAGCAGAGCATCCAAAAATATCAAAAACTCAAAATGTTCCCCTCACGGAAATCTTTAGTAAAAGGCGAAAGATTTATGCGTGAATGAAGAGAAACTCGAGCTGTACCTCTGAGACGTTGGGCCAGTGTGCTCCCACAAACATGCCACAATGCTCAGCGAGGGTAATGCCCTGCTTTTGTCTTTTTTCAATTTTTAAATCATCGAGCCATTTCCATTGGAAGGAGCAAATGTAATAAGAATCCCCCCCATCACCAGATGACCGCAAACCCTGTCTAAGAGGATGTAACTGAGGCCGATAGTACATTGAAGACCAGTGGTAGTATTCGCACAAGATTTTTTATGAACTTCCTGGAAGCGAAATGAACAAACCCTTCATCTCCTTCCATTGCGGGTTGATTCCTCCATAGAACAGGGTAAGCTCCTCTCCTGCCCCTTGACCAAAATAAGAGGGTTAAATAATAGGGTTAAATAATAACTCCAGTATTAAGTGACGTCTCAACGGTTGCGCATGCAAAACAGTGGCTGCAAGAGCCAGTCCTCGTTAGTATAGTGGACAGTATCTCCGCCTGTCACGCGAAGACCGGGTTCGATTCCCGACGGGAGGCTTCTTCTTTATGACGGCCAAACAGCTTGCATAAGCTCAGGCTTTACCCTCAATCTGCTGATAAAGCCGACCCGCCGCTCAACACTCACCTGACGATGATTAGATGATTGCACGTGATAGGTCTTATTTCAATAAAGTATCGCTTATTACAATAATGGCTTTTTATGAACTTCCTGGAAGTGAAATGAACAAACCCTTCATCTCCTTCCATTGTAGGTTGATTCCTCCATAGAACAGGGTAAGCTCCTCTCCTGCCCCCCCTGACCAAAATAAGAGGGTTAAATATTCAAAGCTTTAAAGCATGGCCAGTATTAAGTGACGTCTCAACGGTTGCGCATGCAAAAAACAGTGGCTGCAAGAGCCAGTCCTCGTTAGTATAGTGGACAGTATCTCCGCCTGTCACGCGGAAGACCGGGTTCGATTCCCGGCGGGAGGCTTCTTCTTTATGACGGCCAAACAGCTTGCATAAGCTCAGGCTTTACCCTCAATCTGCTGATAAAGCCGACCCGCCGTTCAACACTCACCTGACGATGATTAGATGATTGCACGTGATAGGTCTTACTTTCAATAAAACGTTTGCAATGGCTTCGTAAAAGTTGTTTTTTTATGCACGTTTGGCCTGGCTTTGTGTTGCATTTTCACTGTTCTGACCAGCAGGGACCGCCAGCATTTACAAGCAGTAAAACATTTTGCCAATCGTTTGGTTCAATTGATTCAAAGCTTTAAAACATTTTCTGTTTTTGAACAAATGCGTGCAGCTCTGCTGAGAGCAGAGCATCCAAAAATATCAAAAACTCGCAAATGTTCCCCTCCACGGAAATCTTTAGTAAAAGGCGAAAGATTTATGCGTGAATGAAGAGAAACTCGAGCTGTACCTCTGAGACGTTGGGCCAGTGTGCTCCCACAAACATGCCACAATGCTCAGCGAGGGTAATGCCCTGCTTTTGTGCTTTTGTCTTTTTTTCAATCATCGAGCCATTTCCATTGGAAGGAGCAAATGTAATAAGAATCCGCCCCATCACCAGATGACCGCAAACCCTGTCTAAGAGGATGTAACTGAGGCCGATAGTACATTGAAGACCAGTGGTAGTATTCGACAAGAGATTTTTATGAACTTCCTGGAAGCGAAATGAACAAACCCTTCATCTCCTTCCATTGCGGGTTGATTCCTCCATAGAACAGGGTAAGCTCCTCTCCTGCCCCCTTGACCAAAATAAGAGGGTTAAATAATAACTCCAGTATTAAGTGACGTCTCAACGGTTGCGCATGCAAAACAGTGGCTGCAAGAGCCAGTCCTCGTTAGTATAGTGGACAGTATCTCCGCCTGTCACGCTGAAGACCGGGTTTGATTCCCCGACGGGGAGGCTTCTTCTTTATGACGGCCAAACAGCTTGCATAAGCTCAGGCTTTACCCTCAATCTGCTGATAAAGCCAACCGCCCGCTCAACACTCACCTGACGATGATTAGATGATTGCACGCGATAGGTCTTACTTACCTATCAATAAAACGCTTTTAATGGCTTACAATAAAAGTTTTTTATGAACTTCCTGGAAGTGAAATGAACAAACCCTTCATCTCCTTCCATTGTAGGTTGCCAGCATCCATAGAACAGGGTAAAACTCCTCTCCTCCCCTTTGACCAAAATAAGAGGGTTAAATAATAACTCCCATAATGGAAAGCTGGCCAGTATTAAGTGACGTCTCAACGGTTGCGCATGCAAAACAGTGGCTGCAAGAGCCAGTCCTCGTTAGTATAGTGGACAGTATCTCCGCCTGTCACGCGGAAGACCGGGTTTAGATTCCCGGCGGGAGGCTTCTTCTTTATGACGAGAAAACAGCTTGCATAAGCTCAGGCTTTACCCTCAATCTGCTGATAAAGCCGACCATGCCACAACACTCACCTGACGATGATTAGATGATTGCACGTGATAGGTCTTACTTTCAATAAAACGTTTGCAATGGCTTCGTAAAAGTTGTTTTTTTATGCACGTTTGGCCTGGCTTTGTGTTGCATTTTCACTGTTCTGACCAGCAGGGACCGCCAGCATTTACAAGCAGTAAAACATTTTGCCAATCGTTTGGTTCAATTGATTCAAAGCTTTAAAACAAAATTTTCTGTTTTTGAACAAATGCGTGCAGCTCTGCTGAGAGCAGAGCATCCAAAAATATCAAAAACTCGCAAATGTTCCCCTCCACGGAAATCTTTAGTAAAAGGCGAAAGATTTATGCGTGAATGAAGAGAAACTCGAGCTGTACCTCTGAGACGTTGGGCCAGTGTGCTCCCACAAACATGCCACAATGCTCAGCGAGGGTAATGCCCTGCTTTTGTCTTTTTTTTCAAATCATCGAGCCATTTCCATTGGAAGGAGCAAATGTAATAAGAATCCGCCCCATCACCAGATGACCGCAAACCCTGTCTAAGAGGATGTAACTGAGGCCGATAGTACATTGAAGACCAGTGGTAGTATTCGCACAAGATTTTTTATGAACTTCCTGGAAGCGAAATGAACAAACCCTTCATCTCCTTCCATTGCGGGTTGATTCCTCCATAGAACAGGGTAAGCTCCTCTCCTGCCCCCTTGACCAAAATAAGAGGGTTAAATAATAACTCCAGTATTAAGTGACGTCTCAACGGTTGCGCATGCAAAACAGTGGCTGCAAGAGCCAGTCCTCGTTAGTATAGTGGACAGTATCTCCGCCTGTCACGCGGAAGACCGGGGTTCGATTCCCCGACGGGGAGGCTTCTTCTTTATGACGGCCAAACAGCTTGCATAAGCTCAGGCTTTACCCTCAATCTGCTGATAAAGCCGACCCGCCGTTCAACACTCACCTGACGATGATTAGATGATTGCACGTGATAGGTCTTACTTTCAATAAAACGTTTGCAATGGCTTCGTAAAAGTTGTTTTTTTATGCACGTTTGGCCTGGCTTTGTGTTGCATTTTCACTGTTCTGACCAGCAGGGACCGCCAGCATTTACAAGCAGTAAAACATTTTGCCAATCGTTTGGTTCAATTGATTCAAAGCTTTAAAACATTTTCTGTTTTTGAACAAATGCGTGCAGCTCTGCTGAGAGCAGAGCGTCCAAAAATACCAAAAACTCGCAAATGTTCCCCTCACGGAAACTTTTAGTAAAAGGCGAAAGATTTATGCGTGAATGAAGAGAAACTCGAGCTGTACCTCTGAGACGTTGGGCCAGTGTGCTCCCACAAACATGCCACAATGCTCAGCGAGGGTAATGCCTGGTGCAGGTCTTACTTTCAATAAAACGTTTGCAATGGCTTCGTAAAAGTTGTTTTTTTATGCACGTTTGGCCTGGCTTTGTGTTGCATTTTCACTCTTCTGACCAGCAAGGACTGCCAGCATTTAGAAGCAGTGAATCATTTTGCCAAACGTTTGGTTCAATTGACCCAAAGCTTTGAAAAACTTCAAAATATTCTCTGTTTTAGAACAAATGTGTGCGGCTCTGCTGAGAGCAGAGCATCCAAAAATATCAAAAACTCGCAAATGTTCCCCTCCACGGAAATCTTTAGTAAAAGGCGAAAGATTTATGCGTGAATGAAGAGAAACTCGAGCTGTACCTCTGAGACGTTGGGCCAGTGTGCTCCCACAAACATGCCACAATGCTCAGCGAGGGTAATGCCCTGCTTTTGTCTTTTTTAAATCATCGAGCCATTTCCATTGGAAGGAGCAAATGTAATAAGAATCCGCCCCATCACCAGATGACCGCAAACCCTGTCTAAGAGGATGTAACTGAGGCCGATAGTACATTGAAGACCAGTGGTAGTATTCGCACAAGATTTTTTATGAACTTCCTGGAAGCTAAATGAACAAACCCTTCATCTCCTTCCATTGCGGGTTGATTCCTCCATAGAACAGGGTAAGCTCCTCTCCTGCCCCCTTGACCAAAATAAGAGGGTTAAATAATAACTCCAGTATTAAGTGACGTCTCAACGGTTGCGCATGCAAAACAGTGGCTGCAAGAGCCAGTCCTCGTTAGTATAGTGGACAGTATCTCCGCCTGTCACGCGGAAGACCGGGGTTCGATTCCCCGACGGGGAGGCTTCTTCTTTATGACGGCCAAACAGCTTGCATAAGCTCAGGCTTTACCCTCAATCTGCTGATAAAGCCAACCCGCCGTTTCAACACTCACCTGATGATGATTAGATTGCACGCGATAGGTCTTATTTACCTATCGCTGGAACTTCCTGGAAGTGAAATGAACAAACCCTTCATCTCCTTCCATTGTAGGTTGATTCCTCCATAGAACAGGGTAAGCTCCTCTCCTGCCCCCTTGACCAAAATAAGAGGGTTAAATAATAACTCCCATAATGGAAAGCATGGCCAGTATTAAGTGACGTCTCAACGGTTGCGCATGCAAAACAGTGGCTGCAAGAGCCAGTCCTCGTTAGTATAGTGGACAGTATCTCCGCCTGTCACGCGGAAGACCGGGTTCGATTCCCGGCGGGAGGCTTCTTCTTTATGACGGCCAAACAGCTTGCATAAGCTCAGGCTTTACCCTCAATCTGCTGATAAAGCCGACCCGCCGTTCAACACTCACCTGACGATGATTAGATGATTGCACGTGATAGGTCTTACTTTCAATAAAACGTTTGCAATGGCTTTGGTAAAGTTGTTTTTTTTTATGCACGTTTGGCCTGGCTTTGTGTTGCATTTTCACTGTTCTGACCAGCAGGGACCGCCAGCATTTACAAGCAGTAAAACATTTTGCCAATCGTTTGGTTCAATTGATTCAAAGCTTTAAAACATTTTCTGTTTTTGAACAAATGCGTGCAGCTCTGCTGAGAGCAGAGCGTCCAAAAATACCAAAAACTTGCAAATGTTCCCCTCCACGGAAATCTTTAGTAAAAGGCGAAAGATTTATGCGTGAATGAAGAGAAACTCGAGCTGTACCTCTGAGACGTTGGGCCAGTGTGCTCCCACAAACATGCCACAATGCTCAGCGAGGGTAATGCCTGGTGCAGGTCTTACTTTCAATAAAACGTTTGCAATGGCTTCGTAAAAGTTGTTTTTTTATGCACGTTTGGCCTGGCTTTGTGTTGCATTTTCACTCTTCTGACCAGCAAGGACTGCCAGCATTTAGAAGCAGTGAATCATTTTGCCAAACGTTTGGTTTCATTGATTGACCAAAGCTTTGAAAAACTTCAAAATATTCTCTGTTTTAGAACAAATGTGTGCGGCTCTGCTGAGAGCAGAGCATCCAAAAATATCAAAAACTCGCAAATGCTCCCCTCCACGGAAATCTTTAGTAAAAGGCGAAAGATTTATGCGTGAATGAAGAGAAACTCGAGCTGTACCTCTGAGACGTTGGGCCAGTGTGCTCCCACAAACATGCCACAATGCTCAGCGAGGGTAATGCCCTGCTTTTGTCTTTTTTTTTTTATCATCGAGCCATTTCAATTGGAAGGAGCAAATGTAATAAGAATCCGCCCCATCACCAGATGACCGCAAACCCTGTCTAAGAGGATGTAACTGAGGCCGATAGTACATTGAAGACCAGTGGTAGTATTCGCACAAGATTTTTTATGAACTTCCTGGAAGCGAAATGAACAAACCCTTCATCTCCTTCCATTGCGGGTTGATTCCTCCATAGAACAGGGTAAGCTCCTCTCCTGCCCCCTTGAACCAAAATAAGAGGGTTAAATAATAACTCCAGTATTAAGTGACGTCTCAACGGTTGCGCATGCAAAAAAAACAGTGGCTGCAAGAGCCAGTCCTCGTTAGTATAGTGGACAGTATCTCCGCCTGTCACGCGGAAGACCGGGTTCGATTCCCGACGGGAGGCTTCTTCTTTATGACGGCCAAACAGCTTGCATAAGCTCAGGCTTTACCCTCAATCTGCTGATAAAGCCGACCACGCGCTCAACACTCACCTGACGATGATTAGATGATTGCACGTGATAGGTCTTACTTTCAATAAAACGTTTGCAATGGCTTCGTAAAAGTTGTTTTTTTATGCACGTTTGGCCTGGCTTTGTGTTGCATTTTCACTGTTCTGACCAGCAGGGACCGCCAGCATTTACAAGCAGTAAAACATTTTGCCAATCGTTTGGTTCAATTGATTCAAAGCTTTAAAACATTTTCTGTTTTTGAACAAATGCGTGCAGCTCTGCTGAGAGCAGAGCGTCCAAAAATACCAAAAACTCGCAAATGTTCCCCTCCACGGAAATCTTTAGTAAAAGGCGAAAGATTTATGCGTGAATGAAGAGAAACTCTGCTCAGCCTGTACCTGAGACGTTGGGCGTTGTGTGCTCCCACAAACATGCCACAATGCTCAGCGAGGGTAATGCCTGGTGCAGGTCTTACTTTCAATAAAACGTTTGCAATGGCTTCGTAAAAGTTGTTTTTTATGCACGTTTGGCCTGGCTTTGTGTTGCATTTTCACTCTTCTGACCAGCAAGGACTGCCAGCATTTAGAAGCAGTGAATCATTTTGCCAAACGTTTGGTTCAATTGACCCAAAGCTTTGAAAAACTTCAAAATATTCTCTGTTTTAGAACAAATGTGTGCGGCTCTGCTGAGAGCAGAGCATCCAAAAATATCAAAAACTCGCAAATGTTCCCCTCCACGGAAATCTTTAGTAAAAGGCGAAAGATTTATGCGTGAATGAAGAGAAACTCGAGCTGTACCTCTGAGACGTTGGGCCAGTGTGCTCCCACAAACATGCCACAATGCTCAGCGAGGGTAATGCCCTGCTTTTGTCTTTTTTAAATCATCGAGCCATTTCCATTGGAAGGAGCAAATGTAATAAGAATCCGCCCCATCACCAGATGACCGCAAACCCTGTCTAAGAGGATGTAACTGAGGCCGATAGTACATTGAAGACCAGTGGTAGTATTCGCACAAGATTTTTTATGAACTTCCTGGAAGCGAAATGAACAAACCCTTCATCTCCTTCCATTGCGGGTTGATTCCTCCATAGAACAGGGTAAGCTCCTCTCCTGCCCCCTTGACCAAAATAAGAGGGTTAAATAATAACTCCAGTATTAAGTGACGTCTCAACGGTTGCGCATGCAAAACAGTGGCTGCAAGAGCCAGTCCTCGTTAGTATAGTGGACAGTATCTCCGCCTGTCACGCGGAAGACCGGGGTTCGATTCCCCGACGGGGAGGCTTCTTCTTTATGACGGCCAAACAGCTTGCATAAGCTCAGGCTTTACCCTCAATCTGCTGATAAAGCCAACCCGCCGTTCAACACTCACCTGATGATGATTAGATGATTGCACGCGATAGGTCTTATTTACCTATCGCGTATCTTTTACTCTTACAATAAAAGGTTTTTTATGAACTTCCTGGAAGTGAAATGAACAAACCCTTCATCTCCTTCCATTGTAGGTTGATTCCTCCATAGAACAGGGTAAGCTCCTCTCCTGCCCCCTTGACCAAAATAAGAGGGTTAAATAATAACTCCCATAATGGAAAGCATGGCCAGTATTAAGTGACGTCTCAACGGTTGCGCATGCAAAACAGTGGCTGCAAGAGCCAGTCCTCGTTAGTATAGTGGACAGTATCTCCGCCTGTCACGCGGAAGACCGGGGTTCGATTCCCCGCCGGGGAGGCTTCTTCTTTATGACGGCCAAACAGCTTGCATAAGCTCAGGCTTTACCCTCAATCTGCTGATAAAGCCGACCCGCCGTTCAACACTCACCTGACGATGATTAGATGATTGCACGTGATAGGTCTTACTTTCAATAAAACGTTTGCAATGGCTTCGTAAAAGTTGTTTTTTATGCACGTTTGGCCTGGCTTTGTGTTGCATTTTCACTGTTCTGACCAGCAGGGACCGCCAGCATTTACAAGCAGTAAAACATTTTGCCAATCGTTTGGTTCAATTGATTCAAAGCTTTAAAACATTTTCTGTTTTTGAACAAATGCGTGCAGCTCTGCTGAGAGCAGAGCGTCCAAAAATACCAAAAACTCGCAAATGTTCCCCTCCACGGAAATCTTTAGTAAAAGGCGAAAGATTTATGCGTGAATGAAGAGAAACTCGAGCTGTACCTCTGAGACGTTGGGCCAGTGTGCTCCCACAAACATGCCACAATGCTCAGCGAGGGTAATGCCTGGTGCAGGTCTTACTTTCAATAAAACGTTTGCAATGGCTTCGTAAAAGTTGTTTTTTATGCACGTTTGGCCTGGCTTTGTGTTGCATTTTCACTCTTCTGACCAGCAAGGACTGCCAGCATTTAGAAGCAGTGAATCATTTTGCCAAACGTTTGGTTCAATTGACCCAAAGCTTTGAAAAACTTCAAAATATTCTCTGTTTTAGAACAAATGTGTGCGGCTCTGCTGAGAGCAGAGCATCCAAAAATATCAAAAACTCGCAAATGTTCCCCTCCACGGAAATCTTTAGTAAAAGGCGAAAGATTTATGCGTGAATGAAGAGAAACTCGAGCTGTACCTCTGAGACGTTGGGCCAGTGTGCTCCCACAAACATGCCACAATGCTCAGCGAGGGTAATGCCCTGCTTTTGTCTTTTTTAAATCATCGAGCCATTTCAATTGGAAGGAGCAAATGTAATAAGAATCCGCCCCATCACCAGATGACCGCAAACCCTGTCTAAGAGGATGTAACTGAGGCCGATAGTACATTGAAGACCAGTGGTAGTATTCGCACAAGATTTTTTATGAACTTCCTGGAAGCGAAATGAACAAACCCTTCATCTCCTTCCATTGCGGGTTGATTCCTCCATAGAACAGGGTAAGCTCCTCTCCTGCCCCCTTGACCAAAATAAGAGGGTTAAATAATAACTCCAGTATTAAGTGACGTCTCAACGGTTGCGCATGCAAAACAGTGGCTGCAAGAGCCAGTCCTCGTTAGTATAGTGGACAGTATCTCCGCCTGTCACGCGGAAGACCGGGTTCGATTCCCGACGGGAGGCTTCTTCTTTATGACGGCCAAACAGCTTGCATAAGCTCAGGCTTTACCCTCAATCTGCTGATAAAGCCGACCATTGCTCAACACTCACCTGACGATGATTAGATGATTGCACGTGATAGGTCTTACTTTCAATAAAACGTTTGCAATGGCTTCGTAAAAGTTGTTTTTTGCACGCACGCTTGGCCTGGCTTTGTGTTGCATTTTCACTGTTCTGACCAGCAGGGACCGCCAGCATTTACAAGCAGTAAAACATTTTGCCAATCGTTTGGTTCAATTGATTCAAAGCTTTAAAACATTTTCTGTTTTTGAACAAATGCGTGCAGCTCTGCTGAGAGCAGAGCGTCCAAAAATACCAAAAACTCGCAAATGTTCCCCTCCACGGAAATCTTTAGTAAAAGGCGAAAGATTTATGCGTGAATGAAGAGAAACTCGAGCTGTACCTCTGAGACGTTGGGCCAGTGTGCTCCCACAAACATGCCACAATGCTCAGCGAGGGTAATGCCTGGTGCAGGTCTTACTTTCAATAAAACGTTTGCAATGGCTTCGTAAAAGTTGTTTTTTTATGCACGTTTGGCCTGGCTTTGTGTTGCATTTTCACTCTTCTGACCAGCAAGGACTGCCAGCATTTAGAAGCAGTGAATCATTTTGCCAAACGTTTGGTTCAATTGACCCAAAGCTTTGAAAAACTTCAAAATATTCTCTGTTTTAGAACAAATGTGTGCGTGATTTCTGCTGAGAGCAGAGCATCCAAAAATATCAAAAACTCGCAAATGCTCCCCTCCACGGAAATCTTTAGTAAAAGGCGAAAGATTTATGCGTGAATGAAGAGAAACTCGAGCTGTACCTCTGAGACGTTGGGCCAGTGTGCTCCCACAAACATGCCACAATGCTCAGCGAGGGTAATGCCCTGCTTTTGTCTTTTTTAAATCATCGAGCCATTTCAATTGGAAGGAGCAAATGTAATAAGAATCCGCCCCATCACCAGATGACCGCAAACCCTGTCTAAGAGGATGTAACTGAGGCCGATAGTACATTGAAGACCAGTGGTAGTATTCGCACAAGATTTTTTATGAACTTCCTGGAAGCGAAATGAACAAACCCTTCATCTCCTTCCATTGCGGGTTGATTCCTCCATAGAACAGGGTAAGCTCCTCTCCCTGCCCCCTTGACCAAAATAAGAGGGTTAAATAATAACCTGAAATGGAATTGATTAACTGGTCAATCAGCGCAATCGACAAGATTTTTCTCACTAAGGAAAGGGTGCGGGAGAAATTACCTGCCCAGGTGGAAGGACCTTTGCCGCAGAATGCGTGAGGCCTTATGGAACAACTGGCAAGTCCTGTGCCTGGAGGGCTCTGTCCGTGGAGGATCACATGGAAGATTTATACATGATTGAAGTATTGATGGCGGGGTTCCTATTCTTTGAGCTTTGGGATTGCCCTGACCTATCGGAGATTGGTAAGACAGCTGCAACAGAATTCACCCAACCGCTGTCTGTGGAAATTAAGCAATGCCGAGGTTCTGTGTGACCGTTTGAAGGAATTAGATCAGAAAGTGATAGGTGTGAGAACTGAACCGCCAACAAGCATGATCCCGGACTGCCCAGTCGCCCAGGAAGAGTGGGCTCTATCGAGGTCAGATGGAGGTGAACTTTTACGGACTGTAACGGTCTGGCCATGAGGCTGGACGTAATGTCTAGGAAACTGCACAGACGGACGAGAATGCACTGAGGACCAGATCCTGATTGATTGATTATGATCCGGACAAATTACGAAAGATCATCAAATGGATTAAAAAATAATAAATTGTATTTGCCGGACCTAATCCAACTATTGCTTGAGCCTCACTTGGTCCCTATCTCTCGGTTGGGAGGTCAGCCGGGCTGCAGCTGCTACGCTATCTTCCCTGTGCACTGCCTTATCTCCCTTCAAGGACAAACCATAGAACTGAACTCGAAAACATCTGAAGTTATGGCTAACATTCTCTGTAATCTCAGGCTCCCTACTTTCATACACAACCCTACCCGATCCCCACCCCCTC
>CM031962.1:1966019-2026144 GCA_018749465.1 Paracanthobrama guichenoti | reverse complement strand
ATTTACAAGCAGTAAAACATTTTGCCAATCGTTTGGTTCAATTGATTCAAAGCTTTAAAACATTTTCTGTTTTTGAACAAATGCGTACAGCTCTGCTGAGAGCAGAGCGTCCAAAAATACCAAAAACTCGCAAATGTTCCCCTCCACGGAAATCTTTAGTAAAAGGCGAAAGATTTATGCGTGAATGAAGAAAAACTCGAGCTGTACCTCTGAGACGTTGGGCCAGTGTGCTCCCACAAACATGCCACAATGCTCAGCGAGGGTAATGCCCTGCTTTTGTCTTTTTTAAATCATCGAGCCATTTCCATTGGAAGGAGCAAATGTAATAAGAATCCGCCCCATCACCAGATGACCGCAAACCCTGTCTAAGAGGATGTAATTGAGGCCGATAGTACATTGAAGAACAGTGGTAGTATTCGCACAAGATTTTTTATGAACTTCCTGGAAGCGAAATGAACAAACCCTTCATCTCCTTCCATTGTAGGTTGATTCCTCCATAGAACAGGGTAAGCTCCTCTCCTGCCCCCTTGACCAAAATAAGAGGGTTAAATAATAACTCCCATAATGGAAAGCATGGCCAGTATTAAGTGACGTCTCAACGGTTGCGCATGCAAAACAGTGGCTGCAAGAGCCAGTCCTCCTTAGTATAGTGGACAGTATCTCCACCTGTCACGCGGAAGACCGGGGTTCGATTCCCCGGCGGGGGGGCTTCTTCTTTATGACGGCCAAACAGCTTGCATAAGCTCAGGCTTTACCCTCAATCTGCTGATAAAGCCAACCCGCCGTTCAACACCTGATGAAAACAGTTCATAGTAACCATTGTAAATAGCAAGCCGACAAACCAATATTATAACAAAATTATGACTTAACAAAAACACAGAAAGAAAAAAATTAAATAATATACATATGATATGATAAATAAAACTATTTACTCTTAATCTTGAATCAGAATTGTTATTGTTTTGTTGTTGTTAGGCACCTAGGGTCTGAGAGTCATAGAATTTCAATTCTCTGTATGTATGTACTGTACGTATGGCAGAATTGACAATAAAGCTGACTTTGACTTTGACTTGACTTGAGAATAACTCCCCCTCCCTCTTGCAGCGACTTCTCTTCTCTGATGACGAGGGCGGGGCCACCTGTCACTCACATGAGCTCCACCAATAGCAAACCACAACCATCCAATCAATTCCCCACAGACACAATCTGTATCTTCAGTACTGTACAACTGGGTCTTTTATATGCCACGGACCCCCATATATGATCATTCTCATGTGAGGGAATTTAAAGGCAGCTAGAATTATTTTTAATGTAAAAGTTAAAATTTATACTGAGATAAATATGTGTAAAATATTATTTGAAAAATTTTATTTTTTATACACACTATAGTTCTGTATTCTTTCTTTCTTTCTTTCTTTCTTTCTTTCTTTCTTTCTTTCTTTCTTTCTTTCTTTGAATCTAATATTTGTTATTTCTTTATTTTATTAATTTAGTTATATCAAATTCGCAGTTAAAGCACTTTTTATGCAATTTCATCTTATTATTGAACTGTTTATCTTTAAAACTTTTCCCTGGACCCCCTAGTAAAAAACACACACACACACACACACACACACACACACACACACACACACACACACACACACACACACACACACACACACACACACACACACACACACACACACACACACACACACACACACACACACACACACACACACACACACACACACACACACACACACACACACACACACACACACACACACACACACACACACACACACACACACACACACACACACACACGCATATTTATATTATTATTTTTATTATTATTTTTATTATTTATTCATTTATTTTTCAAGAAAACACAATTACAATCAGGCAAATACAATCTCTAAATAACAGAGCACAACTAGATAGAAATATTGGTATTGACACAAAATGGCGCCGCTGTGTTTGGTCGCCGTTCAGGTCGCTCCGCGAAGACTGTGCTTTTATTTACTATTTTACTTTCTTTTACTCTCAGTTTTACAAACTTATCATCTGCATTGATCTACTACGACAGCAAAACTCTTTTGGACATTGGTTACCTCTACACTGGACTGTTTCAGGACACTTTCGCCGATCCTCTGTGGCCATCTGAGATTCTTCGCAACGCCGAGTTGAACAATGGACAGAGCCAGCGGCGTAGAACAAAGAAACACCGTGGGAAACGTGCTGGTATCCGTAACAGACTGAGGAAAAGGGCATTCAGACCTCCTCTCCGAGCATTCTTCTAGCAAATGTTCAATCCTTGGATAATAAGATGGGCGATCTTAGAGCCAGGATAAGTTTTCAACGGGACATGAGAGACTGTAATATCTATTGTTTGTCTGAAACATGGCTCACGCCCGCGGTCCCGGACACAGCTGTGGCGCCCGTCGGAGAACTTCTCTGTTTTTCGGATGGACAGAACAGCCGAGGCGGTAAATCCAAAGGCGGTGGAGTGTGTTTCATGATCAACAAGAAATGGTGCGATCCCAGGAACATCACCATTCTCTCGCGGTCCTGCTCACCTCATCTGGAACATTTAACAATCATCTGCCGCCCATTCTATCTGCCTAGGAGTTTTCTGCGGTTATCGCGACCACCCGTTTACATCCCACCGCAGGCAGACACAGCGCTGGCTTTATCTGGCCTTCATGATGTTGCCAGCGGCGTCATAAACCAACATCCCGGACGCGGCATTCATTGTCGCGGGATTTTAACAAAGCAAACCTAAAGAAAGTCCTGCCAAACTTTCACCAGCACGTCTCCTGCCCCACACGAGGAGCAAACACACTGGATCACTGCTACTCTCCGTTTAAGAACGCCTATAAAGCGCGGTCACTTCCAGCGTTTGGCAAATCGGATCATGCCGCCATTTTCCTCACTCCGAATACAAACAAAAGCTCCTCCAGGAACCCCGGTGAGGCGGGAAGTTAAGCGTTAGTCACCCCACTCAGAGACCGCGCTTCAGGCAGCTCTTGATGGCGTTGACTGGGACATGTTCGAGCGAGTTCAGCTGGCGTAAGCGAGTTCACAGACGTGGCGCTTTGCTTCATCAACACGCTTACAGAGCAAGCCACGCCAAACAATAACAATAACGTCCTTCTCAAATCAGAAACCGTGGGTGGACAATTCAATCCGCGGCGGCAGTGAGCGCACGCACTGCTGCTTACAACGCCGGTCTCCATTCAGGAATATGAATGAATACAGATCGTCCTGTTATGCTCTCAGGCGAGCAGTTAAAGCCGCAAAACTCGTTATAAAGACCGAGTGGAGTCTCATTTCCAACTCAGCGACTCGCGGCGCATGTGGCAAGGTCTGAGGTCCATCTGCTCCTTTGGATCTAAATCCTCTGCAGAGGCAAGCGTTGATCCGTTGCTCGTGAGCGAGTTAAACTCTTTCTATGCTCGCTTTGACTGTAACGCGGCAGCGCGACGCGACTCCGCCAAGTGGCGCGTTAGAGAAATTACTCAGAGCAGCAACAATCACGTGATCTCTGTCTCGGAGGATGAAGTTCGGAGAGCACTCAAGCGTGTGGGCGTCAGGAAAGCTGCTGGGCGGATGGTATTTCAGGTCGTGTTCTGCGGTCCTGTGCTGATCAGCTCACCGGGTTGTTTACATCTATCTTTAATGAGTCCTCGCTACATCTGTGGTCCCCACCTCCTTCAAAAAATCCACCATCATCCCTGTCCCTAAGAACAGTAAACCCTCTTGCCTAAATGACTATCGTCCAGTGGCTCTCACGTCTATAGTCATGAAGGTCTTTGAGAGACTCATTAAAAACACCATTTGCGCCTTCATTCCTGACACTTTGGACCCTCTTCAGTTTGCCTATCGTCCCAATAGATCGACTGAAGATGCCATCTCTCATGTCCTCCACTCCTCCTCACTCACATCGACAGCAAAAAGTGGGAACTACGTAAGGCTGCTATTTATTGACTATAGCTCAGCCTTTAACACCATAGTTCCCACCAAGCTAACCTCAAACTCCTGGATCTCGGCCTGAATCCTTCTCTCTGCCACTGGATTGAGGACTTCCTCACTGGCAGGCCTCAGGTGGTGAGAATAGGCCAGTCCACCTCCACCTCCATCTCCCTGAGTGTGGGAGCTCCACAGGGCTGTGTCCTGAGCCCCTGCTCTACTCTCTCTACACGCATGACTGTTTGTCCACACACAGCTCCACCTCTATCATCAAATTTGCTGATGATACTGTTGTCCTGGGCCTCATTTCCAACAACAATGAGGCGGCATACTTGGGACGAGGTGGAGCATCTAACAGCATGGTGCCAGGACAACTGTCTCTCTCTGAATGTTGGCAAGACCAAAGAAATGATTGTGGACTTCAGGAAGAGACAGCAACGGACATACTCCCCCTCATGATCAGCGGGTCACCAGTAGAGAGAGTGAGCAGCTTCAAGTACCTGGGAGTAAACATCTCCGAGGACCTGACCTGGACTGCTCACATTCAGACACAGGTGAAAAAAGCCAGGCAAAGACTGTACCACCTGCGCCAGCTGAGAAATTCAGGGTTTCACCAGCTATCCTGAAAACTTTCTATTTAGGGCGATAGAAAGTGTTTTAACTCAGTGCATCACAGCGTGGTATGGGAACAGCACCAGTCATGACCGCAAAGCCCTGCAAAGAGTCGTGCGCTTATCGGCGTATCTCAGGGTCAGCTCTCCCGTCTCTGCAGGACGTCTACTACACCAAACGCTGCAAAGGTAGAGCTACCAAGATCATCAAGGACTCTAATCACCCTGCAAACCCTCATTTCACGCTGCTACCATCTGGTAGCGCTTCCGAAGCCTGATGGCCAAAACTGAGAGACTCAGGAGGAGCTTCTTCCCCAGGCCATCAGACTCCTGAACTCAGTCACTTAACATCACGTGACTTCACGTCAGGATAAACATCGATACAATGACATTGCACTGCACTTTCTGTTCTCGTTGTTACTGTGTAACAACCTGTTATAAACCTGTTTGCACATTATACTCTTTATACATTTGTTAACCACATATTTATAAGTCTACAGTTTACTCACTGCAAAGTCTACTTCAATTATTTTATTCCACTTTATCCTTATTTGTTACCTTTTTTTCTCTTGACTTGATTATTTATAATTCTACAGATATAGATATATATATATATATATATATATATATATATATATATATATATATATATATATATATATATATATATATATATATATATAGATAGTACTTTTTTATATCCTATTTCTATTATAATTTCTTCCTTGTGTTTTTAACTGTGAATTTGCACTGTCCATGGAGCGGACCTGTTTACATTTCACTGCCGGTTGTATATTCTGTATATAACTGTGTATGTGACAAATAAAACTCTTGAATCTTGAATCTTGAAAATAAAAGAAAATAAGAAAAAAGCAAAAAAAAGATTATACAACTGGTTCTTCCAATAGTTTACATTTCTTCAATAAACCAGCTAGTCTTCAACCACTTTCCAATTTTAACATTCTTAAAGATGCACAGCAAATCCAAAATTCTTTCTGAAAAACATAAAACAAAGGCTTTGTTTTAAGGCATTTGCATTTATGAACATAGAATTTCCCAAAATGATTTTTTTTTTCAGTAAAAATTGAATGTGTACATCTTCCATTATTATGTCAAGCGTTATGTCATTTTTAGAAAATTAAGGAATGAAATGAATTGTAATTTTAAGCCACCCGTACATGTCAGCCCAAAAGGCTCCGCTACTTAAACACTCAAAAAAACAAAACATGTGCTGTTGTTTTGATTTCTGAGTCACAGAAAGTATTGTGATCAATATTAAATCTTTATATCTAAGAAGCTCCAAGGAATAGCAAAGGAAAT
Organism: Paracanthobrama guichenoti; assembly: GCA_018749465.1. Lineage (NCBI taxonomy): Eukaryota > Metazoa > Chordata > Actinopteri > Cypriniformes > Gobionidae > Paracanthobrama > Paracanthobrama guichenoti. The sequence goes on along the minus strand of CM031962.1, from coordinate 2,020,256 downwards.
ATACATAGTTCTTAATATATTAATTGAGTTCTTAGGAAAAAGTTAGCTCACATTATTTCGACAAACTTGATTTGGATTTTTTCTTGGAGTTAATAAAGTTTGTATTAATCTGTTTGATAAATGAGTCGTAATAAAGTCCAGCCCATTGATTTTTAACCCCTTCAGAACTGATTTTCTTTTTCTTTCTTTTTTTCCACAGAGCAAAAAAAAAAAAAAAAAAAAGACTTGCTTAATATTTTTTACGTCCACAACAATGACCATCACGACTGAAGCGACATAAAAATCCTCATATTTTAACCATACTTATGAACTCGTGTTGAAGATTTTGAAAATAACATAACTGTAAGAATGAGCATAGAAAAATGTAATAAGAATGTAGAAAAAAAGATGATATAAAGTCTAAAAAAAAAACTAGTTTGATTCTTTTTGTTGGTTGCAGTGGGTGAATCTGAGTATATGTGTATGTGACATAGCTCTGTATTCTAGCTTTGAAAGGCTTGCACAAATTTCACAACCTGGCACACAACTAATTCAGGAGGTTCCTGATGATATATTTTAACACCTGATGTAATTAAACTTTTTTTTTTCTTTAAATCCTGTGTTCTGAAACTCTATGCCTGTCTTTTGTGATGCCTGAAGCTCAGACAGATTACGTTAAGGGGCATATATTTATTGTGATTGGTCGCTAATTCAAAACCAATTGGTCAGAAACCAATTAGTGACCGGGCATTACTCATATATATATATATATATATATATATATATATATATATATATATATATATATATATATATATATATATATATATATATATATATATATATAAACCATGTCCATTCCAGTGGCTGCAGGGTCAGAAGGGGTTAAAGCTGGTATATGAAGAGCTTCAGTTACACAGGAATACAGGTCAATGCCTTATCATCATATTGCTTGTGATCACACTGAAAATGATACTTTTCACAGAAAGCCCTGTGATTCTTAAAATGACCTTCCTCATCAAGAAGATGAACAACCAGATACCTCTCTCCCACCAATCTCTTATAAAGAGCTCCTAAATAAAATATGCATATTGTTCCAAATAGGTGAATTGTGAGGGGAAATAAAACACACACGTTTCCTCAAAACTCCTGTCCACTGTGCGGCGCAGAATGCACGCCATAAAACAGAGTGATAATTCTGAGAAGAAGAGACATGGCGACCTCCAGCGAGAGCGTGGAGGATCTTTTAGGGACTTTCCGTGAGTCTTTAAACGCGCAAGGGTTTGAAATTTATCCTTTTAAGGTAATATGTCCTGCTCCACGAACATAATAAAAACGAACAAGTATACGACGTCTGTATATTGTGGTGGTGCGTTATAATGTGCAAGTCTACCCACCGTTCTGTTCAAAACCTGTGCGCTTTAGACAGCACTAGCTCTGGGTGTAACCACTAAAAGCTCCCAGTTTCTCTGTTTGTTATTCATGATATGTCTGTGTTATGGTAGGTTGGCTGGTACAACGCAGTGCTCTCTCATGGCCATCACCTCCCTTACCTAGAAGACACTCTGGCTGTGGTGGTCCTGAGCACGCCCTCCATGTTTGAGCGCTCATTTCTGCCCTTCTTGCAGAGCCGGCGCTGTGAGGGCCTCAGGGACCCCATAGATCAGTGCAGCGCTCACACGGTCTCATCCTCCGTCTCGATGGTATGATTCAGGGCAGATTGCCTCGGTTCACACTCGTAAATCTTTTGGTGGTTAGATTTTATCCAGAGCAGGAGTTTTCAAACTGGGGCCCGGGGACCCTCAGGGTTAAAAGTTTAGAAAAAAAGCAGTGTACAAAATGTATAAATAAAAATAAGTAAATCCATTTTATTAACTTTAATTTGTTAACATTAGTTTATGTATTGACTAACATGAACTAACAATTAACAAAACATTTGTTACAGTATTTAGTAATCTTTGTTAATGTTAGTTAAAGGCACAATATGTAATTTTCCATTGCTAGAGGTCGCTAATTCAAAACAAAGGTGTGTCTTGACTCGTGAGTGGGTGGAGCTTTTATTCTGCCGTGAGCACTTCCGCTTCTTCCGCTCATGCGTGTGTGTGTGTGTTTGATCATATCACACACATGTGAGTGTGTTAAAGTGATGTTTTAATGCTACTCTGTGCGTTGGCTCGGCACTACTATGAGACACTTGTTCACACTGCAGTGAGCGAGATCATATTAGGCATGGTAAAACATGGCACTCTGTGCGGTAAATCAACAACACCAGATTTACACAATAAGACTAACTGTTGAGCTGGAGAACAATCATTAGTTTCTGTCCATCAGTGATCCAAACAGTGTCTAATAAAACACATCAGATATTAAAGCGGCTTTGTGTTGCCATGGTTACTACACAATAACACCGGAGGGGAACGCGTTACAGAAGTCAACAAAACATATGGTTTTTAATCCAAAAATCTTACTTATACGTTTGTGCATTTACTAATGTTAGCAAATACAACTTTTTTAAGGTGTCATTGTTACAGTGTAATTATATATTTAAGTACTGAGTAATAATAATTAAATACATGTACTTACAAGGTTTAAACTACTAAAGGTTTAGGGTAGGATTTGGGTTAGTTACTTGTAATTATGCATAATTTGCTGTTATTACTATAGGAAGTACATGTAACATATGTAACGCTGTAAAATAAAGTGTTACCTAATCTATATATTCATAGGGTGGGGATCTCTCACAAAAGGATGATCATATTTGGTGTATCTGTAGCATCGAAAAGATCCTGATTCCATTATCCGACCGTATGTTTTAATCTCTCTCTGTTTTCTCTCAGTGTTTTCCTGATCAGTCTGTGGATGTCAGTTATGATTATGAGATGCTGCCCAGCAGAAGACCCAAGTTTCTCGCACAGACTGCCGCCCACGTATCAGGAGCCGCGTACTACTACCAGAAATCAGACATCCACAGTCCACCGTGGGCTGATAAGGTCAGCCAGACACTCTCATCGTGTTTATTACGCTTTATTATATCAGTTGATTAAAATGTTTACCTTTGATTCATTAGAAAACTAAATGATTAGGGCTGTGACAGTTTCAAAAACGTAAAAAAAAAACCTTAATATATATATATATATATATATATACAGGGCTTGACATTAACACCCGCCAACCCGACATTTGCATGTGTATTTCAGCTGTGGCGTGTAACACAGTCTCTCCCACGAGCCACTTTGGCGGGTTGAATTTTATTGTAGTCCTCTCAAAAGGCATCTGTTATAATCACGTTGCACATTATAACCAACCGCACGTGATTCTGTTGAGCTTATGAATGCAATGTCTAATAATCAGAGGCGTTTAGTCATCGCTGAAGCGCTGGAGTTTTGTTCAGAGTAGTGTTGTCAAAAGTACCCACCGCGATACCAAATCGGTATTGAAATTTTAAAAATATGACGCTTTGAGCACAATCGTAAACACCTCTGACTGGCCATTGTGCTCACGCGCTCATCAAATATGTCTGTGATTGGCTACAACGATCAGCACTGCACAAACATGTTGTAAATATACATCAAAGACGCTTTTCACCGGGCGCTTACACAGACACACACGGGAGCGTTTGAATGCAGGCGTCTATCAGCCCACCGGTGCGCTGGTCGACGCCTGCTTGTGCTTTCAAACGCTCCCGCTTTCAAAACACTTTCAAACACTTCCGTGTGCTTTCAAACGCTCCTGCGCATTGATCATTGTAGCCAATCACAGACACATCCGATGAGCACAGTGGGCAGTCAGAGGCGTTTACGATTACAGCTCAACAGCGCTCAAAGCGTCACATTTTTTAAATTTCAGTACCGATTTGGTATCGCGGTTGGTACTTTTGACAACACTAGTTCAGAGCGCGCTCTCACTCACTGAAATCTGCACTCATCATAAACAACAAAAAGCAGAGATATATGTGCGATGTGCGAATGAAGGAGATTCATTCATCATACAGTGATTGACTGTGTTTGTTCTACAGCAGAACCACAGCGCATCTGATGTCACTGGCATAAAGTCGGCTTGACGTTGGACATTCGATATTCGTGAATTTAGGGAACGTCTCTAAAGTTACATACGACATTGGTATGCACGATTCTAACTTACCATTTGAAGAGAATGACTTACAGTCATAAAACCAACTGTAAAGTGTTCACCTGGGTCAGGTAGGATGCACACCTTTTAGACTTTTTATATTTAATAATATAAACTGTCAAATCACATGAAAATATGGATATGTATTTCACTAGGCTAGAATCTCTACGTCTTCCTTTAACTATGTAGATTCTGTGTGCACAGTTTGTGTTTGGCATTGTGTTGCACATAGTCTATATTTATATCATGCACACTTATTTGTGTTGAACCGCTCTACCTGCAACATGATCTTCCAGTGGCCCGTCTTGTCTATGCTAATGTCTAATTTAAAGATATTGTCTGCTTCCTGAAAGTCTTTCTTCTTACTCTACACAGAAGATGTTTGGAGTCTGTATACACCCCAAGCTGGGAGGCTGGTTTGCTATCCGAGCCCTGCTGGTCTTTAGGGATGTGCGAGTGGGAACGGATCTCCAGCAGAAGGATCCTCCGGACTGTGTGCACGCACAGGAGGACCGGATCGAACTGCTGGAGAGGTTTAACTTCCGCTGGCAGGACTGGAGCTACAGAGACATCGTTCCCACAGAGGAGAGATACTCCGATCAGCAGAGAGAGTATTTCATTACTCCTCCAGGACAGCGGGGGGAGCTGCTGAGACACTGGGGCTTTCTGACGGAGACGGACACTGAGAAGCAGAGCTCCACAAACAAACAGGGCTGATTACACAAGTTCTTATCTGTGTGGAAGCTTGTTTACGCAATTAAATAAATAAAAAAGGCAATTATCCTGCAATTCTGACTTGCAATTCTTGCAGTTTCAAGGTTATATCTCACAATTCATACTATTTTTCTCAGAATTTGTGTTTGCAATTTGGACTACATAAGTTGAAATTGCAAGTTTATTTCTCAGAATTCTGCCTTTTATGTCAGAATTGTGAGATAACAACTCACAATTACTCTTTTTGTCCATTTAGTGGCGGAAACAAGCTTTCATATGCTTATTTTGAATTGAATGTATTAAGATATTGTGAACATGAACACTGTTTTTACTCTAATCGATGAGAAAATGTATGACAATTTGTGAAATATGTACTATAGAAAATGTATGAACATTTATAAATTATCATTTGTTTGTTTGATTTAATAAAACAAAGAGAATTAGGGGTGCGTATTCTATCATGGGAAAGTACAGCTTGATGAATTTATTTGATGAATTTAATTAGATTTTATTGTATTTGCTTGGCACAACAGCACTTGTATATTTGTAAAACTTGATTCTTTTCCACCCTCATTCTGACTTTCTGTCAGAAACACTTGGTTTCACTGCTACTATTTTTTGAGGTCTGAAACTTATAGTATTTATTATAGTAAAATGGCCAAAGAGAGTTCGTTTCCTCATGTCATGACCGTCAGTGACCTTTAATGACTTTCTCACACAGCAAACATAGCTTTGTTAAAGGGGCCATGAACTGCATTTCTTTTTTTTATTTGATAATGTTCTCTGAAGTCCACTTATAATGTTTTCAAGATTTTTAATAGTAATAAGCTATTTTCTGACCCTCTCTTTCCAGCACTGAGTTTTGATGGGCGTGTCTCATTCAAGACTTGGAAGTAAGCGCCCACTGCTGTGATTGGGTGACAGTTTTGCATTTTAAAATCATTTTCAACGTCCCTGCCATTACACGTGTGGAATTGTTTTGAAAACTTTCGATGTTGAAAAATATCTCGTCACATAGTTTTACATATGTTTTATAAGTTAGTTGTGGCAAATAAAGTTTGGTAACACTTTACAATACGTGTGATATCAATCGATGATAGTAATCATTAATAAATGGGTTAGTTCTTCATGATTCATTTGAATGAAATGATTGAATCGTGAGCAATGGCTACTAATCAAAGACACTGTGACATCACAACAAAAGGTTTACAGCCATAGATAGAGACAGACTACATCACTTAAAAGATCCAATCAAATCGCTAGCCTAATCATTCAGCTGATTTCCATCATGTGTATCTGAAACTCACAATCATAACTTGGCATCAGTGTCACTTCATGCAATGAATTCTCCATGAAAGCATTTGAATGCTTGTCACGTAAGGTGATATATTGTCCGTTTTCAACAGACGTAAAATGTTTTGTATTGCTTCTCACCAAATGTTCAATGTATCTTTTCAGTCACCAAGTATACAGAGCCTGACAAACAAAGGCAAAGGTTGCAAATTGATTATTTTTTTAGAACCTCTCAATACAACATGCCCCTAAAATGTTTGTTTGTCCTCAGTGACACTGGGGGAAACAGACTAGAACCGTTATGTCATACGTGTACTCTGGTTACTGTCCAAATATGTTAGATAACACTATGACCATATCACATCAATTTAAACGTTACACAAGCTGCTCGCTGCTTTATATTATATAAGACATTGATTTTATTTTCCTATACTATATAATAGTATAGTAAATAAACATTGTATTTACCCCTAAAGGATACATGTTATCCAGACAGCAGTACAACGTGTACCAGATCTGGGCTGACACTATGTTGCTGTTTTGGTAGGGCCATGAGAAAATTGAGCATAAAATATTCATAAAAATTTTAAATTTTAGAAAAATGTCTCTATTGTACGCATCAACCCCCACCCACACACTCATTTGGCCCTGTCTCCATTTGGGACCAAAGTTCTTTGTTTGAGCTTAGATAAAATCCCCTGTACTGACCACAGGACTTCGGCAGTCCAGCTACATTCCCAACTAGACATGGACTTCATCAGAACGGTGGGTGCTGTAGTCATGTTGGCTGTGCTCAGCCAGGCTGCAGTAGTGACTGAGAATGGACTTCCTATTCAGTGGGAGAAAGCCCCAAGCGAGCTCTCCCAGCTGCCCACAGTCGATGGGGTGATCCAGATAAACCCATGGGACTACTTGCAGAGGATGGCTTTGTACAAGCTGCTGATCAACTCTACGACTCCCTACATGAGTTCCATGGGCCCTGGAGAAAAGGAGAATCCTCTGTGGAGTCTTCCTCTGCAGCTGGGCTGGAAACTCAAATCAGGTATGAGCTAAAACATATTAAATGGTGGTTTAATTCTGAAAGGTTTCTGTGATGGTTAGGGGATAGAATCTATTACTAGTTCCATATTAAAAGTATTACATTGTGGGTGTGTGGATAGTTAAAATACATGTGAAAAAGAGGAGTAAAAAGCCTTGCATAAATGCGACCCTGGAGCACTTCACAAGTCCTGCGTCTCACGGGTATATCTGTGGCAAAAGCCAACAGTACATTGTATGGGTCAAAATTATACATTTTTCTTTTATGCCAAAAATTATTAGGATATGAAGTAAACATGTTCCATGAAGATATTTAGTAGTAATATTAGTATATTAGTAGTAATATGCATGGCTAAGGACTTAATTTGGACAACTTTAAAGGAGATTTTCTCAATATTTAGTTTTTTTTGCACCCTCAGATTCCAGATTTTCAAAGAGTTGTATCTCGGCCAAATATTGTCATATCCCAACAAACATACATCAATGAAAAGCTTATATGTGCTTGTGCTGAGGAAATGTATATCAAGTAAGGTCAAGAAATTCTGCTCAGTGTAATATGTTAGCACACTATATAATAAAAGAATGCTTTGGTTGTCACTTTACATCGTAGGTCGGTTGACTGACCCAAGCCTTGGCAGTACTAGCACTTGTGGACTGGAAAGTTCAGAACCGGTTTGCATATCTCCTCAGAGCTGGTATGCATGTAAGTACAGCTCTACATTTACACCACTAGATGGAGATAAAGTCAAAGCTACCTTTTCTAAATCCCATCCGGTGTTTTCTCATTTTGTCCCTTTCACTCTCTTGCAGGTATAAACTACTACCTGTCTGTGCTTCCATTCCTGGCAGCAGTTCAGACAGGTGTGATTGGGAAGGGTGAGGTTCAGGTGCACATTCAGGTTCCAGCAGAGGCGGCTCAAGATTACTGCTCCAGTTACACCGACTGTTCCACCAAACACCCTGATGCCATGTCCAAATGGCAAACATTTTTCCAGGTGTCATTGTTCATCTCCTGTCACTCTCTTTCTCTGGATGCACATAAAGATTCAAGATTCAAGAGTTTTATTTGTCACATACACAGTTATATACAGAATATACAACCGGCAGTGAAATGTAAATATATTCACATTCATTCATTAGGCAGATGCTTTTTTCCAAAGTGACTTACCAGACAGCAAAACAGTGTAGGCCCAGATCCTGGCCCAGAATTTGGATTCCATGCGTACCAGATGTGAGCCGGATCTGGGCCGACACTGTTTTGCTACCTGGGGGCCCTATTTTAATGATCTGAGTCTGAAGCGCAAGGCGCAGGTGCACTCAGGGCGTGTATGAATCCACTTTTGCTAGTTTAACGACGGGAAAAATGGTCGGCGTGGCAGGCGCATGGTCCAAAAGGGTTGTCCCTAGTCTCTTAATGAGTAATGGGTGTGTTTTGGGGTGAGTCTCATCTCCCATTCCCTTTAAAAGCCATGGCGAATTCGCTATTTACATGGAGCGGAAAGACTGAACGCTTCTCAAGAGAGGAATCCTTTTATTTTTAATATTTGGCATGTGTGTGTGCTGCTGCCCTGTGTGTAATAATCAGAGTGTGTGTGTGCTGAGCACCACCTATAGGCTCATATTACTAACACACCCTTTAAATAACACACAGATACTGCACTATTGACTTTAGAGCAGGTTTGTGTTGGTCAATGGTCAGTGGTTTTCAGTTCCTCACAATAGCAGCGCTCCAACAATGCTCCTGAACACACCTGGTGTTCAGACCAGACGCCCATGGGTGAACAGATGCGCCAGTGCATTTGATATTTAAACACCGTGGAGCTGGACGTGAACATGAGAACTGCGTCGGGCTGACACTAGCAGAACACACTTGCATGGGGTGTGTGATAGGGCCCTGGGAATACAAACTCAAAGACACTGTACTGTAACAAACATTAAGCACAATACCATGTCAAGAAGTAACAGCAAATATCATTCATGCACACATGGAATATTTGTAGTTAAAAAAAGCACAATATCTATACATAATGGGGGCCAAACGTTTGTGACCACTTTGTAAATCAATGAAAAATAAATATAAAAGGTTATGAAATCAAATGAAGAAGAAACATTTAAGATTCACTATTTCTACCCAGACAGCAACATGGTGTGGCCCAGATCCGCCCACATCTGGTACACGTGGAATCCATACATACCAGATGTGGGCCGGATCTGGGCTGACACTATGTTGCTGTCTGGGTAGGTCACTAACTGGATGTAAGCAAATTTGTGATACTGGCCATGTTAAAGTCTTCGTACAAACAGGTGTTCAAACAGGTAACACCAGCTCAGGCACATTTCTGCGATTAAGCACACGGACTAACCCTCTTTTCTGTGTTCCTTTAGTCTCTGCAGCAGATCAGTGAATCTGAGGACACTGATTTTAATAAGAAGGATCAGATTCTGGGACTGATGTGGGCAGCAGAGGAGGAGTCTCTACAAACCGCCTCCACTGCCTGCAGTGAAAGGTCCATAAATGCTTCATAACACATTCAAACTTCTACACAATATGCCATTTCCTAGACAGCAACATAGTGTCGGCCCAGATCCGGCCCACATCTGGTAAGGTGTGGAATCCATGTGGGCCGACACTATGTTGCTGTCTGGGATACCATTTTCCTCAACCAAATTGTGGTGAGGTGGACGAGCGAGAGACGTGGGAGGAGCGAGTGAGACCGGTGCGTGATTGAGAATGAGTGTCACCTGCGAGGCACACCGGCCTCTGAGCTCCCTCATGAGAGGTCTCGAGACCTCGAGCTGGTCTCGCTCGCTCCTCCCATGTCCCGCTCGTCCACCTCACCACACAAATATTTGTTGATACTCTGCAGCTTCAGTTTGGCAGGTGCCTTCTGTTTAAACTAAACCAGTTATATGATTGCTGCAGGCAGAAGTTGTACTCCTCTCCAGAGGTTGGGTTTGGACTGAGCTGGCTCCGCTCGGCTGCATATGTAGCAGCTACTCATTTCCACGGCAGCATTGAGAAGTCCGAGAAGTTCATGGTTCCCTTGCCGAGCCGGGTGCTGCAGGAGTCTGATAGCCCACCCAACATCGCCGATCTCAGCACAGAGGAGAACCACACACTCTACATTTTCAGCTGGATGAACAGAATGAATCAACTGCTTGGTAAGAATATCAGAGGGATGGAGAGAGGTTATACAGTGGGAGTCCAAACATCTGAGCCCACTAGGGAAAATGTTTTTCTATTCAGTGTAATACTTTCTGATTTATCAAAACAAATTTGATAACATAACTTGAATCTGAGAATGTCTAGTATTCTGCTTAAAAGGGATAATTCACCCCAGAAAATCCATCATCGTTTACTCGCTTTTTCATTCTGAAAAATGTCTCAGTGTTTTTTGTTCATACAATGAAAGTGTATCAAACATTGACATGGAATAAGGGTGAGTAAATCATACCAGAATTTTTATTTTTGGGTGAATTAAATCCTGATGATCATGTTCTCCAGCATTATCTGAGGTCCTCCAAAGAGCATTTTGAGCTTCAGCCAGGGTTATTATCGTTAATTAAATCTAAGACTATTAAAAACGTTTCTGTTAGCTGAAATAAAATATAAATATTAGTTGAAAAACTAAACAAAAATTAATGAGAAATGTTTCCTTGGCAAAAAACTGAAATAACTTAAAGCACTACAATTATTAACTGGAAATGAAATAAATAAAAACTAAAACTGAAATAAAATAAATAAATAATAAAATGACTAAAAACTAAACTAAAATTAACATAAAAATGAAAAATATAAAAATATAAGCGAATTCAAAATATGAATAAAACACTAAAATAACACTGGCTTCAGTGGAATAAGACAATCTGACCGTCTCTCTACAAAGAGTCACATGATGATCAGTGTCACCCATTCACTTACATTTGATCCGCCACCTAGAAATAGATTAGAATATCTTCTTAATTTTCATAAATGTTCATTTTAATGTTTAAATTAGATTTTGTAGATGGTCATTGTGGTCTCAGACATTTTTACCACACTGCATGTGTTTGTGGCTCAATAAGTGGATTAATAAAAAACTAAACCGTAAATAGAAGCAATGCAATGTTTTTTGGTGAGAAAGAATTACATGATCCCATGTTGTACAAAGAGTTTCTTGTTTTGCTTGTATTATTAAAACTTTTAACCAATACAAATGAAAACATCTGTGATTAGCCCCAGTCTCAGTCCAGTTGATTTAAGAGCATTATTTTGTGTTTTGAACAGGCGGTACCCTGGTGAATCTCTGGCGTAGTGCTATGTGTTCAGCTCAGGCTCGGGAGAAAGGTCAGGCCCTTCTCCATGACCTCGTCCTCGACCCCAAGTTCCCTGGTCTCAGTCTGATGTCAATCCTGTCCGAGATGGCCACCAGCTGCTGACGTCTCCAACAGATTTAAGAACTGGGTAAAAACAGACCTGCTTATTAATCTGCAGGCGTTTGTGTGGCCACAACAGCGCTCCATCCCAGATATCCTAACATCACAACCAGTGTAAACATGCAATAATAATAAAAAAAATATCAAACACTGCTCCTTTCCATTTCCATCTAATTTATTCACAGTAAACCAGACAAAATGCAAAAAAAGAACAATATGTCTTCCTCCACAAAATATTGTGGGAAAACTGTAGAAAAATACAACCACTTTCAGTTATATGGCTTTATATAACAAGACTGTACAAGACTGTACAAAAAACTGTGATAAAACTAACCTTAGGTTAATAATAATACTAAAACAATTATTCCACTGGCATACTTAAACAAAACAAGACAATATGCAGATTGAATGGGCAAATAAAGTACACATCAACCCGTTCTCAGTAAGTGCCGTTGTAGCCTAGAGAGACAGAAGGGTGTTATGCCAAAAAACACTAAATGGTTCACAATAAAAAGTCTCCATTTCTAACATCTTTGTTGTCAATATTGCATTTTTGTCCAATGCCAATAAATTTAATTCATCATGTCACTGTAATGTAATGATACAATTTGGCTGGCACACAAATATGACCTCCGGTTAAAACGGCTCGCCCTTGAACGCATCTGTAAACAGGCGTTAAAGGGAGTGTTTGGCATCTGTAAATTGATGTGTTTCTCTTGGACAAGCACCAGTATCAGATGCCACAGGAGTGAGAATGGGTTGTGATCCAGTCACTAGTATAACCATGATTTTATCTCACATGATTTTTCCAAACATTGTATTGTCTGACCTGGTATCGAATTTGCTAGGAAGCCCATCAGTGTTTGTATATGCAGAAAGATAGATGATGTTTTAATCATCCAGCCTAAAATCCTTCTGAGATTTATGATTTAACAATCACTTTTCTGATATGATATACACCTAAACACAGCACAATTCAGCTTTTTAAGCATTCATTAAATAATGTCCTGCCTGTTATAAGGAGACCATCAATTTACCAAACAAAGATGCTTGCCCAGACAGCAACATAGTGTCGTCCCAGATCCGGCCAACATCTTGATTCCACCTGTACCAAATGTGGGCAGGATCTGGACTGACACTATGTTGCTGTCTGGGTGTGAACTAATATACTTTATATATTAACCTGTTTGCTCGAAGCTTGGCATTAATCCCCATTAAGAAAAGCATTTCCAAAAATCACAGTGTACATTTTTGCAATGGGATTTGAAAACACTGAAAGACCTTAACCTAATATTTGCATTCCATCATATGTATAATAGCAAAAACCCCAGTGTTAAAATAACTCCTCAGAGTTTATTTGAGTCCACACTCAAGAGTGTTAAAATTAACACTGAAGCAGAGTTAAAGTTAATGAGATAATTAAGTGATTGATTGAGTGATGATTGAGCATTAGTGATGAACACCTGCTTTTAACAAGCAGAATCACGGAAGGACATAGTCACCATTATGGTGATCAGTGTTTGCTTTAGTTGGGCTCTTGACCCTTGACTTTATAAAATTAGATTTTGTTTGGCTGTTGTAACCAAGTTATAACAGCCAGACAAGAGAAAATGTGATCAGATATAGTTGGTTATTAATTGGAAGGATTTTAAAAAATATTTCTGTACAAAAAGGTTTGAACTACTTTATTATTCACACACACAGACATCAAGAATGGGCGTATGAATCTCAACAATGATGACCATCAAAAAGCTTTTTGCAGTGCATTCTGGGTACACCAATCAAAACACAACCATGGCTCCCAGCATGCATTACGACATTAATTAATTATAAGCTGAATTGTCTTACTATTTTCTTTTATATTTTCTGTTTTTATGTGATGATTATGTTAGTATGAAAACAACCAACACCTAATAACAGTTTTTCTGTGTTTTTTGCCATAACAAACGCACCTTATAAACACACATTTAAAGCAGCCAGAGAAAAACTAATGTCAAGTAGTCAAGAGCTCAACTAAAGCAAACAATAATCACCATAATGGTGACCTAAAATGGTGACTCTTTCCTTCAGTGATTCTTCAGCTTGTTAACAGCATGTGTTCATCACTAATGCTCAATCATCACTCAATTAATCACTTAATTATCTCATTAACTTTAACTCTGCTTCAGTGTTAATTTTAACACTGGGGGTTTTGCTGTGTATTAAATAAGCAAGCCTGGGTCATGCCATTAATTGAATGTGAAATGGCTTTTTTCCTTATGTGTTGCACCATGTTTTATTTCCATAGTATATGGAAATACTTATATTGTGTTACTTGGCTTTCCTTTCTCGCCCATGTTAATATGCTTTTCGTGGTACTCCCTTCTTATGTTGTCAAGCTGATCCTCATCTATATATTCATAATCATGCACATCATTGTCGTCATCGTTGTTTTTTTTGATGGATATATCATCCAGGCTTCGACCCTTGGCGAGAGCTGAGGGGGAATCAAATGGCCACACAAAGCTTGGATGAGGACACAAATACACACAAGCCTTAAAACACAGCCTGTTAAAGGTGAAGTGTGTCATTTTTGTGTTAAAATACCTTCTCATGTCCAACCTAAATATGTAGAGCTAATTATATAAGCAACTAGGTTTATTTCCTGAAAAGAAAACAGCTTGAAACAGCTGACTCAACCCAATAGCAATGGCAAATAGAGCAAGTGTTCAGGAAACTTGTTTGAAAATAGTCATTATTTTTGCGGTTCCAGTTGGTGATGCTAGACATCACACACTTCACATTTAACATACACTGATAAACACTAAAAAGAAAGTTGCTGAATGTTCCTACCTTTCTGCAGGATAGGTTTTGGAAATGTGACTGGACTAGAGGGAATCTTTTTGTCATTTCCATTTTTTGAGTCACTGCATTGCACAAAATCATCTTGTTTAAAAGGTTCGACACAAAGACTCTGTTACAGGGATGACAGAACATTAGGAAATTACATGATGTAAATAATATGTGAATATAAAAGTTGTATTACCATATTTTTAATTGCTTTGGCAAGTAAACAGTTTTCGACACTCCTAGTACAAATCATTGACAAACAGATAGCAAATATTGAACAAATAAGCTTTGAAAAATTACCAGTGTGAACATTTAACCCTCTGGTCCTCTTCGGTCAAAAATTACCAGAAAATTTTACTTTTTGAAATGTAATTTTTTTTTGCTTCATTGGAATGGGATGACACTTGGTGACTTTTGTGAATACACAAAAAAATCATGGAGATGATTCGGATATGATAATGGGTCGGAAAAAAATAGTCACACTTGGCTCCTTCGCTGTCAAAAATGACTGACATTGGAAATTAATGGGAAATACGAAAAAATACGAAATCTCAGAGAATCTTTTGGTGGTACAAACTACAAATCAGCCACTGTGCAGAAAAAAAGTGCACAGCAATGGAGGTGTGACACTAAAATATCAAGAGTGCAAAATACACACACACACACACACACACACACACACACACACACACACACACACACACACACACATTTTGTATATGAACTCACACGACTATAACACTGAACATTTTTGCAAATGTGCGAAATAAAATCAATAATTCAGCCACAATGCAGTAAAAAAAAAAAAAAAAAAAAAAAAAAAAAAAAAACAGCAACAGAGATACACACTCAAACACACACTTACTTACACTCAGAGACACACAACACACTATTATACACACAAATAAACTGGTGTGGCTGTAACAATATGGTAAAATTGAGCCAAAAGACTCAAATAAGAGGGTGAAATCAGATCAGACCCAGATAGATTAATCTGTGATGAAGCTTACCTGTTCATTTTTGTTACATTTTTATTAAATTTTTATATTATGTATAACAAAATGTCCTCCTCTCTGGTCAGGTTTGAATGTAGTAAAATATATGCAACAACTGACACTTCAAATCAACATTTCAAACAAAAATCATGACAAAAAGAGGTCTTTGAGAATGTCTAAGTATAAATAATAAAATATAATAAAAATAAGTATGTCTAAAAACACTAGAGAATTTATAAGCCATTTTATATAGAACTATATAGGAATCTAGCGAATCTACTGTACATCTTTATATCCTTTTCTGGACTCCTCTACTCTCCAGCAGGTGTTCATCACTAATTGTCAATCATCACTCAATTAATCACTTAATTATCTCATTAACTTTAACACTGCTTCAGTGTTACTTTTAACACTCTTGAGTGTGGACTCAAATAAACTCTGAGGAGTGTTAAATTAACCACTGGGGTTTTTGCTGTGTATACGGGAAGTACCCGTAGCAGTGTAAAGCGCATCCTGTTGAATTATGCAATAAGACAATGCAAGTATCGAGCTGTTCAGCCATGGTGTCATTTTGTAGACTAACCATTCAAATTATTTTCAAAAATCATTCAAGAGCCTTTCTGTTTACAGACTGAAAGACAGTGTGTCTATGTTCGTTTGTGTTTTGTATCAACTTTGTTTATTTAGATAATAAGCAAACATTTCCATGATGAACTCCACTTTGACCTGGTGAGATGAAGAGTGTTGGTGGACAGACTATTCAGATAATTTCTGGAATGTCTTGAACTTTGTTACAACAAATTCTTTGGATATTTTTACTATGTGCATAATAATGGCAATACAGGCCTATTTCAATAAATCATGTGTGATATCCTGCTTTTATCTTGTCAAATTAATCCCTATGTAAATGAACATTATATACTGTATAATGGTCATGTTTTCATTTGTAGCCATTATGCTTAGTTTAGCTTTTTAACACACAAAGTAACATAAAGCTGAGAACCATATCACAAGATGCAGGTTTACTTCATCAATGTGGGCTTCTTAAGCAATTACTGTGACTTAGGATGGACTTTATTAAAATGTTATCTATCATCCCATATCCATGTATTGAGCACTGGCAGATTTTTTCAAATTATAAATATCAACCAGTGTAGTAAGACAAAATAGACCTATTGTACATACAATTTAAAAAGGATTTTGTAACTCATTACCCATAGCATGTATTTTCTTTAAAGAATGTTAATGCTTCTGTGTTTTTACTTACAAGTCTTCTGTGAATAATGGAATTACTTTGAGTCTCATGTAAACTGAATGTTGATTATCAGCCTAAGAAATACGAGCCACCCATATATCTAGTATGTTGTAGAAAGCTGTCAGATTGGAATTGGTTTGTGGGGTTTGCGGGTGTGCCGTCTAAAGGTACGGTCACGTTTACAGCGAAATTCCAGATGGAAGACAGCGGGACAGGATGTAGGCAATGAATAATACAAGAATAAGGACAGATAAACAAACACCCAAAGCTTTTTATGGATCATTTTAAAATGATCCCCGTCCATTGTGGATCTTTAGTTTTGCTTTAGCCCTGTTCCCACCGGAATTACCCAGAACAATTTATCCCAGGAACTTTTTTTCCCCCAGACCTGTTGCTGTCTACGTTTCCACCACAGCCTAAAATTCTGTGAAGATTAGTCCGGTGACGTAGGACTGCGTGCGACTTTCCAGTTCCCACTGGATTTCGTTAAGCTTAATAAAGCCTGATCCTCGTTGTCGGTCCATTGGCCATATTTTTTAAAAACTGCTGCATGAACTCAACCAATCAGCATGTTCAGTGCCCAAGTCCAACCCCCGAAAGTTCCTGAACTTTGAAAAAGTACTACCTCGCGAGCAGGGACTTTTTGAGGGGGAAATTTTCTGGATCTTCATTTAGACCCTGATCCCTGCAGTCAAACCACCCCAAAGTCCCTAGTTCCTGGGGAAAGTTCCTGTGGTGGAAACGTGACTCTTGTTACTAAATTATGAGTAGTTTCCCACGCAGAGCTCACTGCTAAACCAAGAGATTTGCTATTGGTTAGGGCTGTGTGATTAATCGGAATCCTAATAAAATCACGATGTGTGCATGCATGATTTCTAAACCACGATTCTAACCATGATTTTTCCACCATCCCCCTAAAGGGCCGTTCACACCTCACGTCAAAAAACGCATGGAAAACGCAGACCACGCCTCTTTCTCATTCCAAAAGGCCTCTGGGAGCATACACTTTCATGGTGTCCGCCATTACGAAGCAATCATGAGTCGCGTTGTCCATAAAGATGAGGACGTTTCAACAACGGATAAATGGATTTGCAGCCCTTGCATGCGCTCTGCTACTAGATATATTTATGAAGATGTACAGCGATCATCAGCTGTTCGTCCATTTTGGCTGAGCTTTCAATGTTGTTAAGGAAAAGGTGAAGCTGGTTCTTGTCACATGACAAGGCTGGTGGCCTTCTGAAAAGTAGATTTTTTTGCTGGGGCATGGATGAGCCTGAAAAAAACGCGTGTAGGGGAGAGCGGGCACAACCTTTCTCAGGTTGTGTAAATCCACTTGGGGTTCAGAGTATTTACTTTTTCCCACATTAATTTCACACATGTCTAGTACAGTTATGTGGCTTTGTTTCATTAATACAGTGTATATTTCTTTCTTGATTTACCCCGAAAGAATGGAAGTGAAATGTGACAACATGCCCCACAGGTGAGGTGCACTGTAACATGTGAGGGGGAACACTGAAACATGACCAAATGACAGCTTAAAATGTTACCTGATATAATCAAAACAATATGCAAGACAAACTAAAATATTTTGTAAATAAAATACAATTATTATTTAAAAAAATAAATAAAATAATGGCATTTTTTCATAATTAAAAATACACACATTTTTGTGTTTGACAACAAACACATCACTAAATACAGCTGTACAGCATAATTAAAAGATTTCTGAACATTGAGTCTCTCAGCCTTTATTCACCTTTTCTCATGGTTTCTCAATAGAATTCATAAAAGTATAGAATATAATATCATAGTTCTAATAGGGGCTCATTGTGACAACACACCCCGCCTGCTCCACTGGGATTAACCGCGGCTCGTGTCTTCTGCTGTTAGATCAGCACTAAAGAACATCTCAACTGTTCAGTAACAGATAGAAGATTAAAATAATATCAGATTTGTCTTATTTTAAATAAACACAAAAAACAGAGATGAAAAATAAACTTAAGTAAGAAATGTACTTTTGCTATGGTTAAATAAATGTTCAGTGATATCTTCCAAAGATTTCTTAATTTTGGCGCAATTTTTCTCTAAATAACGTTGATATGGCAACTAAATACACTACGCTTCGTCATCCTGGCATGTGTGGAAAGTTTTAAACCATGTGTGTTACAACTAACCCCGCGTTAGGTTGAGCCCCGCTCTCCTCTACGTTTATATTTAAAACACCTTGCGTGCACAAAAGATGCGCCGTCAACTGTAGTGTGCAATCTGAATGCAGCGCACTTTAATCTAGTGCAGGAGCAGAACAGAGTCTGTTTACCATTACGACATGGAAGAAAGCACAGAAACAGGAAAGGTGAATTCAGGGCAGGATAAGGACCAAAAAAAGGAGAGATGATGCATCATTTGCGAGACCTGTCAAACTTTCACTGCAGCAAAACAGAGTATTAAGAGCCATTCACACAGAGTGCATTTGTTGCGGTTAAAAACACGGGATGCTGGTCTAGAGATGCCTTTTTTTAAAAGTTGAACTTCTTTTACTATGATATGCAAGGAAATATTCAATATTTCAAAACCATGATTCAAATTGGAATTGCTATATTGATAAAAAAAAAGATAGATTTGAAATTCTTCATCATGCCGATTCCCAGCAAAGTTAAATATGACATGCATCTTAAGGCTGTGATTTGAACATGAAGTCCGTAACACCAAAAGCAATGAAATATATAGTTTACCTTTGGAGAGCAGCTGGAGTTCTCACTGTTCGCGCTCTCAGATCTGGATGAGAGCATCTTGGGGGGTCGCGGTGGAGGATGTTTGGGCTTTTTTGGAGGCCGTGGAGGAGGTGTAACAGTAGCGACAGCGTACCTCCTGAGTGTGTAGTAACAGTCCTCTGAGATCTCCTCTATGGCTGACATTCCACCACATGTTGAACTCTCGCCATCCCAGTGCTGTTTTATGTTGAGGATCAAGTCTGTACGATTTACTGGCACCTCCCTGAACTCTGAGAGGTCAACGTTTGAAATGAGGAGGCAAGGGTCCGAGATCTCCTCCTCAATGTGCAGACCAGGCACTCCAGCCAAAATGTCCACCTTCAAAGAGAGGTCACGCACAGACACTTTGACGTTGAAAGGTAGTGGGAACCATCGGCATATTTCCGCAATGGTATATTGGCGCTTGTCCCTAACAAGCTCCATGAATCCCCCCTCCAAACACATGGGGAGGCACACAGGCTCCTTCACCTCGGTCCCATTGCTTTTCCCTGTAACTTTCAGACATTCAAAAGAATCAGTTGCCTTCTCAATCCCATTGTGTGAAACCGCACAGCTTTTGCCTTTTGTCACTAAAAACTCATCTCCAGCCAGAACAGAAACGAACCCATTGTACACCGACTCAAACTCTCTGGTGGCGACCACCCGTATCTGTTCGGTCTCACTGCGCGCCCGTTCCAGATCGTAGGCGGTGGGGAACTGCCGTGGCCGGCGCTTGAAGCGTCCGTTATAGGACTCCGGGATAAGAAAGTGTCTCGCTGATTCACGGCGCATTTCTGAGGCCAGGATTCGTTTGGCACAGAAAGCATGATGAATGATCACCTGTGTGGAATGGAAAAGGGACTCCAGCTCTGGTGAAAGCTTGAAATGGCTTTCACTTGACAACTTGGCCAGCACAGGAAAAAACTCTGGAGGCCTCTTAAAAACATCCAAAAGAGATAGAGGCTGAACAAAGGAGTCACAATCAAACTCTTCTGTGACATCCACTACCTCCACGTCCAAATTTGACGGGATGAGCAGAAATTTCTCGCTGACTGTGGGAAGAAAGAGTCCAAGTTTAAAGGAGTGTGGAACAGAAAAAACACACACACACACACACACACACACACACACACATCTAGTTTACTATCTTTGTGGGGACTCTCCATAGATGTAATGTTTTTATACTGTACAATCTCACCCCTTTCACTAACCCTACCCATCACACACACTAACCCTAACCCTACCCCTAAACCTACCCAACCCACACACACACACACTAAATCTACCCATCACACACACAAACACACACAAACACACACTAACCCTACCCCTAAACCTACCCAACACACACACACAAACGTCTAGTTTACTATCTTTGTGGGGACTCTCCATAGATGTAATGTTTTTATACGGTACAAACTGTATATTCTCTCCCCTTACACTAAACCTACCCATCACACACACTAACCCTACCTGTATACCTACCCATCATACAAAACATTCTGCATTATTACATTTTCAGAAAAACTCATTCTGTATGATGCTTCAATTTAGGTCCCCATGGTGACACAAGGCCCCATGACTTTATGTGCATTTAGGTTGATAGAATAGAAAAACATGAACACACACACACACCCACACACACACACACGCACACAATGGTCTTTATTCATGATACATAAGCAGAACGGATATTTGTGTAAGCCAACTTACTAAAGGTACAGATGGATTTATAAATATTTTTACTAAGAAATTCTTTCCTACGGTGGCTGAGAGAGCTCAACGCACTGCAACTGAAGAAAACACACGAAAATGCATAAAACACCAACAAATTAAGAAAACACCTTCATCAGTTTGACTACACATGCTGAAAAAGTTCACAACACATGCAAATACAAACAGGCCTGCTCATAATGCACATACGATCAGAATGTTAAGATAAACAAAACAACTCCACTGAAGAGTAAACACTGAACAATCCCAGCCAGATCCCAGCCAGGTACGTCACTTGTTGGTGTTCCCTATAACACTTTCGTTGTGGTCTGTGCCCTGTCTGTGCCAGTCCCGACGCCAGGACAAACGATTCGGGGGGTATTATTTTGCATTAAAAATATTATTAATAATAAATCATATTTAAAAAAATAATAATGATAATTTAGGCCTACTTGATTTTATGTCTCAAATCCCAGTCAATCATTCACTGCAGAAAGTGAAACTAAAAACTCAGTGATGATGTTCTGATAACACTACCTTAATTTATTTCTTAATATTTCCCTGTGGCCCGTAGTATAAAAAATAAAAAAATAAAATAAAAAATAAAAATAAATAAATAAATAAATAGAGAAGAGATGTAGGTGTTAAACAAGTTGTTCCGTTTTGTTTTTTAAATGAGGACTTAGCTAATCTTATAACAGCGTGTCGGTTATATGATGCACTATACATTATTGCAGGGCAAATTAAAATATTATTTTAATTCTAAAAGTAGCCTAATCATCATCATCATTCAGATCATCGCAGATGGGGCTTGAGATCGCCGGGCCTGGTATGTGGTATGTCTGTCTGTTACCTTTTGCAGTTTTTGTATTTGCATGTGTTGTGCACTTCTGCAGCGTGTTTCTCTGTTTGCATGTGTTGTGAGTATTCGCAGCGCATGTGTTGTCAAACTGATTAAGAAGTTTTCTTCATTTGCAGCGCGTTGAGCTCTCTCGGCCACCGTATTTTCCACTCGTGTTTCATGAATAAAGCCTAATGATGTTCCCAGCAAGTCTTTTAAATTCATCTTCCATGATCAGGCAAGCAAAAACATCTAACCCTAAAACAAACCCTATTAATCTCTAAGGCTGTGTTCACACTTGTGGTTCTCTTGATTCTCTTGGTTCGGACCAAAATAGAAAAAGATGCATTTAGTCCTGGTTCACTGAACATTTCATTTGATTTTACATGATTTTTCATTTTAAGCATAAAGGTCATTCAATTTTGTTAGATTCCTCTGCAAACAAAACTTTTTTTGCTTTTTTTGGAAAACAAGACATAAAAAGATTTGCTGCAGTGTGGCTATAATTATGTTTTAACTAAATATGTGCACACTACTAGAATAGAAATGAAACTATTGTCATACTCACGACTTGTAACAGCCTTTAGTTCATACACGGGGGTCAGGATCAGCTCTCCACATACATTCTCCAACAAACTGGAAAATAAGAAGTCCTTCTTGGCTGGAGCTTTGACCTCAGTTACAGTCCTCTTTCTGCCTTTGGAGATTTTCCACTCAGCAATCTCTTTCAGGGTATAAAACTGGTCGTCCTCGCACTCTATAAATTGGCCTTGCTGAGAGAAACTCAGGCTGAAGCAGAACTTGGGCTCTCGGTGTAGCAGCTCGCACTGCACATGTCCACCGTTGTGCTTGTGTGTGACGCCAGTGATTCTGAAGCTGTCTCTCTCCCTGATGACTCCCTGTGGCAGATGAATCTCCAGACAGCTGAGGAACACAGGCTGGCCCAGCCGATGGGAGCTGATATTCAGTGAGCCAGCTATTTCTTCAATGCTTCGGTACGGCTGACTGTCAGACACCAGTTTGAACAAACCTGTCACACAGAGTGCAAAGACAAAATCAAGCTGTTATGAGACCAAAATTGGTGAGAATGTGGACTACAGTGCACGAAAAATCCTCCTCGCTCATCCAGAAACAAACTCCAGCATATTCAGATCAGACACGACCGGATCTTCAGACGGGACCTGGTTCTGTGCTCAGAGCAAAGTAAAAAACACACCAGATGGGATGAAGTCCCCCATGCCCACGGTTAAATACACCGCTGGATCTTTAATGTTGTGGCCTGTTGTTTTGCTGGAGGTCCTGGACATGGCCGTCCCAGTTCCTGACCTGAACCCTATAGAGAGTGAAGAGAAGAGCTGGGAATCTGAAGGATCTGGAGAGATTCTGTATGGAGGAATGATCTCTGATCTCCAAACTCATCAGGCATTACAGAAGACGACTCAGAGCTGTTATCCTGGGGAAAGGGCGTTGCTATAATTGGGTGCCGAAAAATGTGGCCAACGTGAACTAGAGAAAAGCATTTATTTCATAATGAGATTTCCCCCCACTTTTAATTCTTTTGCTTCAATGAAAGGTTAGAATTTTGTGAATTATTTGAATTTATTTAGAATTTTCACAGCCGCCTTTGATCATATTTACCAAGGGTGCCAATATTAGTGGAGGACGCTGTATAATAAGAGTATAAACTTGAGTCATTAACAGCGGCATCATACACCTATTTTTTGACGGGTCGCTCAGTGACAGTCCTGGCTTACTTGATGCTCTAGCAAAGACTTTAGATACAGAAAAACGGTGCACTCATATTACTATGAATGGGAGAAAATGCAACGCGCAATACTGGTGGAATAAGTCCCACCTTATAAGTAAAAGAGCCAATCACCAATTGGTAATGTTGCGTCGTTGCAGCTGCAGTTAGAAGCTCCAGTGTTTAAAAACAACATTTCATAGCCCAGACAGAAACATAGTGTTGGCCCACATCTGTCCCATATCTGGTACATGTGGATTCGGATCTGGGATGACACTATGTTGCTGTCTGGGAGTTGTCAAATGACTTGCCTGAAAAGGACATTGTGCCCTAGCCAAAATAAGACATGTCCAACAAATACAAAAAACACTTTTTCACATCTTAGCAATTACATGTCTATCATCTCTAACTCAGTCAATTGAACATGGAGGTTTTGTCCACCTATCAAGCCCAGCACCACAACATCACTTCTCCATTCGGCTAGGACCCAGACAGCAACATAGTGTCGGCCCAGATCTGGCCAACATCTGTCTGGGGATCGTCACATTCAATGCTATCTGGGACAACCTTAGGGTTGTGTGTGATGTGCAACTGACCTTCACAGACCATATTTGCATTTTATAAATTCAGTAGGATCAAACTTCTGCAAGGAGTGTTTGGCCTTTAATGAGCCTAAGACAGCACGTGTTCCCGCTTCACTATGTGTACCTTGAATGCAGTGTAAGTCGCTTTGGATAAAAGCGTCTGCCAAATGCATAAATGTAAATGTAGTCGCTGCTCACAGCAGCTTCAGGACACTGATGTTTGCGTACTTCCTCTCACTTCTACACCTAGACCTACACCCTCTCCAGAAGCCTGAGTGAGTGACGCTTCACGTACATCACCAAGAGACACAAAATCACTTTCATTCTGGATCTTCTCAGTTTAATAAGAACAGCTGAGTCCGTTACTGATTTAAAAAGTTATTTGTATCACTGTCTGGGGTAAAATCTTTATCATACAGGAGCCCGACCTGCCTGAGGTGACAGTTGATGTTGCGAGTCACGGTGTACAAATAAAAAGGAAAATCTCTGGTTTCTCTTATTTAGTTCGATGTAAAAACATTTACTCAAAATGTTCACCAAAATGTAAAAACAGAATTATCATGGCTGAGCAGACGGGGAGATTTGCAACGCTTCCTCCATTTACATCTATCGATCATTTACTTCGAAGCCGACATCTAACACACCTATGAAAGTAACATGCGCACGCATACTCGATAATGTGTTTTTTTTAGCCTACGCCTGTGAACCTTTTGGTGTTTTAGAATAGAATGTTTTTGAAATAGTTAATTTTTTTACATTTTAATTAAAAAAGAAAACAATAAAATTGAGCAGAATTGGAAAAAAGGGGCTGAGAGTAACTTTGAACCAGATCACTTACAAATCAAAGATGCAAATAATTTGTTTCAGAAAGTTGCTTTCCAAACAGAAAAATTTGGCATGACAATAAAATTAAACTTTGAACAAATTTTAAAACATCGGCATATATGTCCGTCATGTTATATTGTACCCACTTTGGTAACACTTTATTTTACACAGACAGCAACATAGTGTCGGCCCAGATCCGTCCCACATCTGGAACATGTGGATTCAACGCGTGCCAAATGTGGGCCGGATCTGGGCCGACACTATGGTGCTGTCTGGATAGGGTCCAGTTCTCGCTATTAACTAGTTGCTTATTATCATGCATATTACCAGGGTATTGTCTGTTTATTAGTACTTATAAAGCACATATTAATGCCTTATTCTGCATCCCTTAATCAAACCCAATACCTGAACTAACAACTACCTTACTAACTATTAATAAGTAGTTTATTGAGGCAAAAGGCATAGTTAATAGTGAATATGTGTTCCTCACACTTGTTATATTTTTTTGCACTGGCACTTTTTGTAATTTTTTCCTTATATTCATGTCTTGGGCTCCTAGAGGATTCACAGAGTAAGAATTTCATTGTATAGTATAACAGAGTGTTTCCTGTACATATGACAATAAACTCTCTTGAATCTTGAATAAAAAGAAAGCAATAAGGCTGGCAGGATGAGAAGGGTCTTTAGTTTAAGAACACTCGGTCGGGTGTGTACCTGGATACTCCACCGGTATGTCGACCTCAGTGTTGTTGGAGCTCTGTGCAGTGAATCTGGTGATGGCGATGTCAATGATTTTCAGCAGATCTCCCGTGGAAAGAGAGCACTCTCTTCCAAACATCTCATACACGCAGCCTGAAAAACACCAATGTTGTCACACTCACATTATCAGCGTTCCAGTGCATTTAGTTTGGATTGCAGTGAAACTATTTCTGCACAAAACTGAGTACTAGCAGTGAAAAATTATGAAATGATTAATGTCACAGTTAATGATATCACGAACATCAGGCACATTACAGACCCGAAGGAGCTAGAAAAGATCAAACAGAGGTTGGTTTCCGCTCTTGATATCATGTGGTTTAAAAAAAATAAACTTTACTTTGTTTCTTCAACTGACAATTTCAGTAACATTTCTTGCTAGTTAAAATTACCTCTCAATCATTTTAAAATTACAATCTTTCAAGATTAATGTCTAATTAGTTAGACTTGCTTAAAAAAAAGCATGCAAACCGATTGCCTTAAAAAAACAAATGAAATAGGAATAGTATGCTGTGCTGACAAATGCTTAGTTAGTATAGTTGACTTACACAAGAGCTCTAGTGACTAAACAAAAACTGAGAGTACTTGATCATTTACTTTAGATTTACTCTCGACTCGATCTACCATTGTTGTGTTTTGATGCTGAATGTTGAAGTGTGTGTGACTCAATCAACTGCAAGATATTGTCACAAATATAGAGGGATTATATCAACCCAATTAAAAGGCTCATAAAGTGTTTATGATGTAAGTGTTAGCAATAAAACTGTAAATGATCATTATACGACATGAAGGGAAGAATTACATAGGTTGCTTTTATAAGGTGATCTAATTTCTGACTATATCATTAACTATAGTTAATTATTCAGTCAGAGGCTATAGGTCAACTTTTAAAAGCAACATATGTATTACTTCTCTTCCTTTGAAACTGATTTCTTGTTGCGTCGCTGCATCAATAAGAAGAGAATGACAATAATATGAACGCAAGAGCCCAACCGAAGGAAACACTGATCACCATAATGGTGAGTTTTTTTTTTTTGCTCGACACTCAAACCAATCAATTAATCTAAACTTGAGTTTTCTGAGTAAACAAGGGATAGTATGTGAATAGTGCAGATTACTAGATTTTTACAATTGTTAAGACATTAAGTAAAGTTAACTCAAAAGTGATTTTTCAAAAGTGTATTTTTGGTGACGAGTACATGAGCATGAGTTTGAGAACAGATATATGTTAAACATTCTACATTGCCATACTCATTCAGCAGTTGCAAAGCTATGCTTATGCTATAAAAAGTATTGTGTTAACAAGGTAGCATTTACAAGCTAGCCAAGTTTCCACCAATTGAGATTACATGATAATTTTAAGTGAAAAGTATGAGTTGGCTTACATCAATTAAAATGCACGAGTACAAAATAAATAAATAAAAATATGCCTGTTCTGTTTATTTAAACTTTGAATTTCTTATTTGAATTTAAAAAATTTTATGTAAATTTTATGAGTTTTGCCAACTTATTCGGGTTTACAGTTGATTTTAAACGGGCCTGTTCTCAAAGCCAAATTGCGTAACAGGCTTACATTTTCTATTTTGTCTTTTATATTAAAAGCATTTGTTTAAAAAAGCAGAACACTTATCATTTATTAACAAACAATTTTCTTTAACATTTCAGCAGTTTGTTTCTCGACGGCAAATCATCACTTAGGCCAGTAAGTGAGACAGTTCGAGAGCTTACGACGTTCAAAATGCATAATTACAGCTAATGTTTGGAGCGGATGAATTCTGAGCAGGAGTCTTACCTTGATAGTATATTCCTGACTGGATCTGAAGCACACGGGGGAAAGTTTTAGGATCCACAAACTGTGTGAACTCATGCAGTGTCGTAGCCATCTTCTCCTGTGTTTATGAAGAGGCTCTTCTAGAGCTCTGGACGGGATGAGAGCGGAGGCTTCGCACAGCGCGAGTCCATAAAACCTGTAATGGAGGGCTGGATGGTGGAGGAATCCCTGCTGCCCTTTTGTCCCTCCAGATGCCCTTGCAGCTCAGAAGAGCAGACTGAGAACGAGACTGTGCGGCATCCTGCGCAGCGGAGGAGGACAGGAAGCCACCTTCAGCTCGAAGACCACAACTCAACGCATTGTTAAGAAAAGCTGCACCGGGTATTCTGCAAAAGTAGTATGACATACACAGATCCCACATCCTCTGCCTGACTTCATGACATCAGGGCCAAAGCTAAGCTAAAACAAACAGGGATCCAAATCACTGAAACAATCATCCATCCAACGCACTGTGTCATTACACAATACATCATTTACTACACTGTAAAATCTAATTAGTTAGACTTACTTAAACAAAAAAAAGCATGCAAACCAATTGTTTAAAAAACAAACAAGCGAAATAGGAATAGTATGTTGTGCTGACAAATACCTGAATATGAATGTTTTCAAGAGCCCAACCAAAGGAAACACTGATCACCATAATGGTGAGCTGTTTTTGGCTTGACAAAATGGCACTCAAACCAATCAATTAATCTCAATTTGGATTTAAGGTATAGTGTGTGAATAGTACAGATTACTAGATTTTTACAAGTAACGTTAACTATTCACTGTTGGATTTTACAGTGTAAAAAAATAATAATGTAGTTTTAACAGAGAGAGAGAATAATCTGTAAAAAATACAGTAAAAATGTAAGCATATTTACAGATATTTAAAACCTAAGTTTTAATATTTAAAACTTAATTCACAAAAATATACAATTTATAAGACACATAATTATTAATATGAAAGCTCATCAAATGTAAAATGTCACACAGGGACGTTTTACGTTTTTTCACTGTAAATTATAAGATGATTTGTTTGGTACATTTTACATAATTTTATTGTAAAATGACATGAAATGTAAGGTTAGATCCCACTGTAAAAATGTAATTTCAATGAACTCAATTTTAAGGCAACAAGGTTACGTACTTTACAGTAATGGAACCAATTAGTTACTGTTACAATTTATTACTCTAGCAATATTGCAATACATTTAATGAAGTTAATCGATTATAAATTATATATTTATTTAATAAATAAAGCAATAAAATTCGACACATTCTTTCACATTTCCTTTTTTATTCAAAGTATTTGTACTTTTTGACATTGTATTACAGCCATGAAGCCAACAACTACAGACAAAAAATACATAACTTATTATTTCACATGATGATTTTTTTGTTGTTGTTACTTTATTTTCTATAAAATGTCTGATCAGCATCAATACTGGCTGCAGCTTTCTTCTTAAATTGGCTTTGATCCTAAATACACTAGAGTCTAATACTGTATATAGTTTTTTAAATGCATACACTTCATTGTTTGCGTGTTTTTTTTTCTTTTCCATTTCCAGCACAATACAAATATGAAAACATCAGAAAAATAGAGCTCTTCTCTTTTCTCCAGAGTCCTCTTGGAGATCTCCTCAGAAAATGAACAAAATCACAATCGTTACGTAAAACAAGTCACTATAGCACGTAAAAGATTTCAAAAGAAAAGCAAAATACATTTTATCAAATACAACCAAAAATAACACTACTTAAATCCGCCTCATACAAACAGTGTTTGCAGTGAAAATTTAGGCTAAACAGGGAATGATAATGATTGTTTTGAGCTTTCAAAAATGCAAGTAAACAATAAATACAAACAATGTGCTTCATCCCTATAGACATATTTACACAAGTCTTTGGCTTATGGTCATCATCTGCTACCAAAAACGAAAAGAAGAAACATAATAAGCCAGCCATTAGAGCGAGTGCAGTCTTCTCCTGTTCGCTTTCAATACAATGTCCATCTACACGAGTACAGCTATACATGTTATTCACAGGAACAGTGACAGACACACGCAAATAAAGAGCGCCTTCAGCATGCAACAGCTCCGTCGTAGTGTTCAAAATGGCTGTAAAAAAATAACTAATATTAAAAAAAACAAACCAAAAAAATGACCTCGACCGGGTGGCCGGCACTTGAATCCCATGAAAGTCAACACGGATGCACAGACATTTACAGGGCACTCGCAGCCCGTTTCATTGATGTAAAGAAGCCGAGTGTGTGTGCGTTCTGGCTGAAAACACAGAGACGAGTCTCCATTACGACGTCTCGATGTACTCCAGGGCCAGATCGTAGCAGAAGCGGTACTGCTCCTGCAAAGACAAACCAAATCATGAGCTTTACTGCCGCACAACAGAACAAAAGATCCAGGTTGTGGCAAAGATGAACGCTAATATGAGCCTGACAGAAACACTGGCTCCTTACAGAGGATGTGGTGAGATGTTTGAGGCCACACCAGCTTATTATCAAAACATCCCTCTCTCCCTCTCAATGCTATTTCCAGTTTACTCTTTATTAACAATAAAAGCATGGGTTTACAAGAATACAATAAATAGTTAAAAATAAGAATAACATAGATAAGAATTATTGGTAACACTTTAGTTTAGGGTCCAATTCTCACTTGCTTATTACTATGATATTGGCTGTTTATTAGTACTTATAAAGCACATATTAAAGCACGACCATATTCTACATCCCATAATCCTACCCAATATCTAAACTTAACAACTACCGTACTAACTATTAATAAGCAGTACACTGTAAATACAAATAAGTTGGCAAAACATAATATAACACTTAATTTGAGCATTTACTCTCCTTTTTGAGTGTCATGGCAAAGCATGCTGGGAAACAGAAATCCCAGCCCAGTTTTGAGTTTTTAAACTTAAGTTTGTCTAAATGAAAAGAAACGAGTTCATAGAACTCAAAACTATGAAACAATTCAGATGAGAACTCAAAAGAGAAAGAAAGCTCTAAATACCCATGAAAGTTCACACTACTCACACGAACTCATCATTTTGAGCGCTAGGGTTTACAGTGGAGTTTATCGAGGCAAAGGTCATAGTTAATAGTGAGAATTGGGCCATAAACTAAAGTGTGACCGGATTCTTTCTCTGCCTTTTCTAAAGAAACAAAAGCAAACTTGAGATGTGCCATGGGCTTTTATATCAACGATGTTAGGCTTACCTTCGATTATTATTCAGTGTTACATGTTAATGTACATTGCAAATAATATTTTTCCTAGGAAATAAATTCCAGGATGAATTGACTTGAGGTGCAAAATTATGCACCTTAAATTCAGTTCATTTTCCTCAGCTCACACACAACATTTTATTACATGTTTGTCCATCCATCCATTATCTTCCGCTTATCCGGGGCCGGGTCGCTGGGGCAACAGTCTAAGCAGAGACGGCCAGACTTCCCTCTCCCTAGCCACTTCCTCCAGCTCTTCCGGGGGAACCCTGAGGCGTTCCCAGGCCAGCCGGGAGACATAATCCCTCCAGCGTGTCCTAGGTCTTCCCCGGGGTTTCCTCCCGGTGGGACATGCCCGAAACACCTCCCCGGGAAGGCGTCCAGGAGGCATCCGAAATAGATGCCCGAGCCACCTCAACTGGCTCCTCTCAATGTGGAGGAGCAACGGCTCTACTCTGAGCTCCTCCCGAGTAACTGAGCTTCTCACCCTATCTCTAAGGGAGCGCCCAGCCACCCTGCGGAGAAAGCTCATTCCGGCCGCCTGTATCCGGGATCTTGTCCTTTCGGTCATGACCCACAGCTCATGACCATAGGTGAGAGTAGGAACGTAGATTGACCGGTAAATCGAGAGCTTCGCCTTACAGCTCAGCTCCTTCTTCACCACGACAGACCGGTACATCGACCGCATTACTGCAGAAGCTGCACCGCACATGCATTTTATTACATGTTTGAAAAAAAGAATTTGCCAGTGGGAGATGTTTTTCATACACAATGCAAATGTGAATGTGAATCCTGTTCCGACGTCACGACGTATTGGGATCCCAATAAACGGCCGCTGACTTTTCCATTTCTTGACATGACGTAAGTGCTTAGATTCAGATGGGAAATATCATATATTAAGCTGGCTGTCCACCTTAGACAATCTCCATATTTATAATGAAACCATCATATTTAAAAATATGATATTAATAATATCATAATAAAATATAATTTATTGTTACTACTGTAAATCTATATTAAATTATTATCATCTTCAATGTTTTCAGAATCTTTTCTTTTTAAAATAATTTTGTTTCTGTATTTTTTTAAATATATTTTTATAGTAACATTTTAATGACAGTATATTTATTGAACAAAAATTAATTATTTTATTTATCAAAATAAAGAGAAAATAGGACAAACTTTGCTAAAGTGATTGTTTTGGACAGACATTATTAAAAACATTAATTTAGCTGAAGCATTTGCATCAGTACTGTGTGTCTGTGGGGTAAAATACCCCCTCGCCACAAGATTATTAAACAAAATAAACCACTTTTATGATTTATTTTCACACAGAATTTATTGCTCCATCAATGTTCAATACAAACCTATATGCACTTTGGGAGTCGTGAAAAGCACATTTTTTTCTTAAAGTGTGCATTTAGCCTCATTGTACCCTACTATTAATGAACTAATGTTTGAGTTAGTTGCTTGTAGTTATACATAATTTACTGTTGTTACTATAGTAAGTACGTGTAACATGTAACTATGTCACCTTCAAATAAAGTGATTGCCTGATGACACAAAGGCACAGTGAGTGTTAGTGTACGGTCAGCTGTACGAGGGGTGCGGTTCATACCGGACTGTCCACCATATTAGGCTTGCTGTTCCGCAGACTCTTCACAGCATGAAAGACGTCAACAACATTCTGCCGCTTTATCATTTCACACACAATACTGATGGCACAGAACATCCCACTGCGGCCGCCTCCGTTCCTGCACACACACAAATGACAAATGAGAAACGCGTGCGTGTTTCCACATACTTCACCGCTGTACATCACATACATGCTATAATCGCAGGGTCCGTTCTCATGGAGAAACGGGCACGGACAGATTTTTGACCACTTGGCTTTTCTTTTCTTTTTTATCTCTACACTGTAAAAGTTGCTGCCGTAAATTTTTAAGTACAATCAACTTGGATGTTTAAGTGATTTTAACTTAAATTACGTTAAACTAACTTAAAAATGAGTTGAATCTTGTATAACTTAAAGTCTTATTTTGATGAGTTAAAGCATAACTGTTGTCATAACTTGTCATTTTTACTAGCACCTGAGGAGATTTTCTTGTTTACTGGGGTTTCCCTTGTGAACATGAAGTGTGCTTCATTGTGTTTAATGTGCACTTCAAATCATGACAGTACATTTACAAAAACTATACTTGCTGACAATATTATATTAATTAAATTAAAGGCCACTTAAATGCACTTAAAGACAGACACTCTCATGACTGTGTTTCTTGACATCTTTTAAAATGAAATCAAGTCAAATTTAAGTTTTACTTTAAAGAACATTTAAATCATTTTGTTCATGCTCTTCATGCATCTGCTTCATGCATTTTGTTCAAATCTTTTGTCATGCTTTAAAGTGCACTTATTTTGATGTGTCGACTAACATACTAAAGCACGTGTACTTATAATTTTAACAGTAATGTGTGATTTGATATTACATTTAAAGTTAATATATTTTAAATGCACTAAATTGCTACTTCATCATTACAAATATATAAAGGTTTTGGTAACACTTTATTTTAGTTGCTTATTATCATGCATATTACTAGGATATTGTCTGTTTAGTAGTACTTATAAAGCACATATTAATGCCTTATTCTACATCCCTTAATCAAACCCAATACCTGAACTAACAACTACCTTACTAACTATTAATAAGCAGTAATTAGGAGTTTATTGAAGTCATAGTTAATAGAGAATGTGTTCCCCATACTAAAGTGTTACCAAAGTTTCCATAGAAATTATATTAAAGTATATTTTAGTTACATAAATAATTGTCAATGAGAAAGACATGAAATTACATATAAAGATGTGCTTACATAAGTTGGTCAAAAAAGCACTCTAAACTTCAGCTAATTACATTTACTGAATTTAGAAACTATAATATATTTTTATTTAATTTGAATTAACATGCAATTAAATGTCTGGAAACATTTAATTCACATGCAAGCATATTCTTGCATAAGTATGTTATTTCTGTAATAAGTGCTCTTTTAAAAGGTATGCTAAAAAATCCAACAGTGATTCTAACTAACACTTTTGAGTTAACTTTACATTTACATTCATGCATTTGACAGACGCTTTTATCCAAAGCGACTTACACTGCATTCAAGATACACATTTTTACATTTTGTCAGTTCTTGCTTTCCCTGGGAATCGAACCCATGACCTTGGCGTTGCTAGCGCCACGCTCTTATTGTTTGAGCTACAGGAAAACTTTACTTAGTGTCTTAACTTAATTGTGAAAATCTAGTAATCTGCACTATTCACATACTATCCCTTGTTTACTCAGAAAACTCAAGTTTAGATTAATTGATTGGTTTGAGTGCCATTTTACCAAGCAAAAAAAAAACTCACCATTATGGTGATCAGTGTTTCCTTTGGTTGAGCTCTTGCGTTCATATTATTGTCATTCTCTTCTTACTGATGCAGTGATATATAGCTATATAACTAAGCATTTGTTCTTTGAAACATTGAAATGTGCTTCTTAAGTAAAACTGACTCAACGTGTGAAGCACCAGTCATAGTTTGCTTTATCTGATGTTTTGTGCGGGTATGAGAGCGGCAATTCATTCACAGACAACAGACTGACAGGAAATACTGACAAGATATTAGTGGAAATTATGAGTAGACTTGCTGTCTGTTC
Organism: Paracanthobrama guichenoti; assembly: GCA_018749465.1. Lineage (NCBI taxonomy): Eukaryota > Metazoa > Chordata > Actinopteri > Cypriniformes > Gobionidae > Paracanthobrama > Paracanthobrama guichenoti. Next base: position 1,985,651 of record CM031962.1, on the reverse strand, counting down.
ACAGACAATATTCTTTCAAACGGAATACACGATTTTAGCTTAATTGTGTCAAAGCATTTCGAAGATTGATGCCATAAACGTCACAAACTGATACGTGCTCATGTTGTGATTGACAGATGGTCACAGTTCATCTGGACTCACAGGCAGTGTATAATAGTCCGTCCATCGCCTTCCTCACACTCCTCCTGCCATTTGTCCACCTGGAGGATCAGTTTGAGGAACGAGCGCTTGGAGGCAGGGACTTCCCTGTGCCCTGCCCACCCCAGGTACTGGAACTGACGGACCATCAGGTAACCTTCCTGAGGCTTAGGACACACACACACACACACACACACACACACACACACACACACACACACACACACACACACACACACACACACACACACACACACACACATCAATATAATGACTTCTAACCAAGACAGAAGTACGGCTTTGTTGCTAAAGCATTTAAATAAGATGTGTGAAAAACTCACTCTGGTCAGGTTGCATATCCTGAAAAGACGACTAATGACGTCGCAGTCCATCGAGCAGGATATGCAGTCCACCTGTACAGGGCCGTATCTCAGCATTCCTTCCTCCGGCCAGTACTGAGGACAACCCTGTACACACACATTACACTCTCATCAAACACAGTAGCCTTTTCCCACTACAGTAACCTATTATGCCCTTTCTCAAAGTCTTAAAGTTTTGTTTGTGCTATACTAGAACAGGTTCTCCTGCTTGAATGTTGATTATTTCCCCATATTCTCCATTGTTGAGGCTCCTCTCTTCCCAGTCTGTCAGTAACGCTCTGTTTAGTTCCTGTCTCTATGAAGCCCCTCCCTCTGAAAAGCACAATGCACTCTGATTGGTCGAGCGCTTCCAGCGTGTTTGGGAAATGTCCTACCCTTCACCATAACCGCCATTTCAAAACACTAGCTAACTCAACCAGGCCCTGCCCCTTTATTCTGCGTATTAATTATTTAAATGAGGAATATTGTGATGTGTTCATTCCCAGAAGAAATCTCAAGACTAAGGATATGTTTACATGAAAACGATGTACTAAAAAGGAAAATTCCTTTGCATTTATTGCACACAGATGACAATGTTGTCAAAACGATCCCCGCTCACAAGGTTTCACCGTGAAAACGATTAAAACGCTGTATTCTGCTGTCGGGCCAGTAGGTGGCGGTCACTTTGTATTTAAAAAAACCAAAAACAAAACGCTACACACCTATAGACTGAAAAATCATGTAAAATGCATGTGCATGACGACACCGCTTTCACAAATTAACGTTTTTGTAGTTTACACGGAGACAATAACGGCATCGTTTTCAAAAGTTTGCATTTCCAGGCCCTCAAAATTGTGTATTTTGTGTAAATAAATGGCCAAAACACATAAAAATGTTGCATTTTTAGTTGAAAATGGTGTCATGTAAACAGCTCCTACAATGGAGGTGTTTCAGGGAGTTCAGAAACTGACACTGATATAGAGAATAACTCTCGCTGGAGGAACTTTGGGAACCTAGTGCTCAAAGAGCAACATTACACACTAAAGAAAGATGAAATGATGAAAAAAAGAAGCATAATAGGCCATATTTAAATGAACATTGCACATGCAAAATTTTAACACTTGAGCTTGAATCTCACCTGAGCCAAATCGATCTCGTTTAGCATGACGATGGAGGTGCATCCATAGTCGTACACCAGCCTCCAGAAGTCCTTGACGGTGTTGGGTAGCGGATGCTGGGTCACGATGAACGCGGCCGGCTGCCTGTAGCTCTGCACGACATACAACACAATGTACTTCCTGCCAACACTCTGCTTCGTGACACTTACGCACAACCAAGACAAAGATGGATCTGTTTTCAGGATGGCCGACGTGTGAATGTGTATGATCATGCAAGGACCACAGTGAGCGTTCGCACATGAGAGAATGATGTAATTGTGTGTCGGTTCCTGTGTGTGTGTGTGTGTGTGTGTGTGTCTTTGTCGATGTGTCAGTGTGATATCTGTCAGTGATTAAATGCATTCATTTTTCTTTGCATGCTGTAGCAAACCCAAAATAGAGAGGTTGAATGGAAAGTGCTGACATACCACTAAAGCCACGAAACAAATCCAGTCTAACAGAGGCAGAACTGAATCAGAAATTACCTGGTATTCTTCTGACGGCTTGGTTAAAAAAAGTCCAAGAGTTTGTGAAGCGTACGAGGAAGTGATTTAAAATTACCCTCTAAAAGCACAACTTTTTGAGCTCAGCTCTCAAACTACCCAGACGGACAACATAGTGTCGGACCAGATTCGGCCCACATCTGGTACACATGGATTTCTCGCGTACCAGATATGGGCCGGATCTGGGCGACACCATGTTGCTGTCTGGGTACCATCTCCCAGGGTCAAAGGTCATCGGCTGTGACGACGCCACTGGATGAACATGTCGTTCTCATATATACACTGTGCACATTGAAAGTGCTCTACATTAGACAGACACAAGCTTCTTTACTTCATTTACGCAAACAGCCATGACGCATGAACCTCTAGGAGATGGATACACTGCCGCTCAGCACACCAGTCTAAATGCTGAACAAATGCATTCTCAGATTAGAAACTCGCCCTCATGTCACTCCAAACCTGACTTTCTTTCTTCCGTGGAAGACAAACAGAGAGATTCTGCAGAATCTGTGGGCAGCATGTAATGAAATCATGCAATGACTCTCAAAACTCATACGATATCTTGAGTCTCATTTGTGCTTGTGCTCAATTCAAACATGTCGCCTCGAGGTGGAAAATGAGAACGAGTGTGTGTGTGTGGTATGGACTACTTTTGTTGTATGAAGTAAACACTGTGCTAAACATCTCCATTTGTGTTCCACAGAAAGAAAGAAAGGAAACATCCAGGTTTGAAATGACTTGATTGTGAGAAATGATGACAGAACCACAGTAAATTCCCCAGTGTTGAATTAACAGCGCTCTGTGTTTATATGGGAACCACCAGTAGGGTGTTAAAGTAACACTGAAGCAGTGTTAGAGTTGATTGGATACTTAAGTGATTAATTGAGTGATGATTGTTTGATTATTGAAGACACCTGATGATAATGAGCAGAATCAATGAAGGAAAGAGAAACTCTGACTTCAGTCACAGCCTTCACAGGTGTCTTCAATAATCAAACACTCATTACTCAATTAATCACTAAAGTATCTAATTAACTCTAACACCGCTTCAGTGCTACTTTAACACCCTACTGGTGGATCCCATATGAACACTGAGCGCTGTTAATTCAACACCGGGGAATTTACTGTGCAGAATTTGAGTCAACTTGTCCTTTAATAAATGACAAAATCAAAGCAAGAGATTCACAGTTTACACTTACCTCGCCCTTTCCAATAAGGTCACCAAAATAGTTTGGACTATTGTTTTTGGAAACCCAAAATGGAGGAAAGTTAAATTTAGGACCACATACAGCCATCAAGAAGAATTCATTAATTATGCTACCAAAAAAAAAGCTAATTGAAAGCTTTATTAATTCAAGACAAATAATCGTAACCCTAACCCAACTGGAATAGGTTTTAAAGTGGCTCACGCTAACATCTTGCCACCTGGATTTGTCTCTAGCTTTCTGTAGCTCCGTTCCAAAATCCAATGAGTGATTTCACTACTATCTACACTGGCCGCTGCAATCCAAAACTCGCAAATGACTGATCCGGAAGCAACGATGGACTCAACGAGTTCAAATAACTCAAGTGAGTTCGATGTTAGCATGTTGCAAATGCACATCGCAAATACTGGAGTAAAATAATTCATTTTAATTACGCTGAGCTGTTATCAATGCGTTTTTAGGTACTAAAGGAAATGCATGTGTATACATGCACCTCATCCATACTGAAATGTTGACTAGAAGGCAGCAAAGTTTCTTTTGGCTGGCTCACTAGGTTTTGGAACAGAGCGTGTCTAACATAAAGGAGACGAGGAAAAAGAGAGACAGCGAGGTCTCTAGAAGACGAAACGGAAGCAATACTTACATCCATGAGCGCTGCGTTGATGTAATTACTGCTCTCGCCATCGATAGTGATGAGGAAGGGCAGGCAGCGGTCGGGCGGGAGGTTGTCCATGAAACGGTTCTTGTCGTGATTTCGAGGGAGGAGTGCAATGCTGCAATCTTCAGGCTGAGGCTGAGGGGTCACTGAGTTCAGCGTCTGGACAGGACATAGTGGACACATCACAATCAAAAGCCTGGACAATTTCAGGTGAGGCCAATTCTGCTGAGAATGGAAGCCAGAGCTTTTGAGTCAAAAGTCAAAGGCCGTGTGTCCAATCAAACTCTATGGGATTGATGGCTGACATCATCAGATCGCTTATTATATGCAGCAGAAATTAATTTAAATGGGAATGAAAAAGTTGTCAACCAAAACATGACTGAAACATTTAAAAAAATAGATACAAAAAAAGATTTATTTATTTGGTTGAACTAAGAAAATAAGCCAAACTAGGTGAAATGAACATGAACTATGGTATTGAAAACTTTAAAAAGTAAGTTTACCTTAATTTCATAAAGTAATTCCAACTAAATCTATCAAGTTGAAAATACTTAATATTCTAAGTAAATACAACTAAACTGAGTCAGTGGAAATTGTTTACTCAAAAGTTAAGTTGCGTGAACTTTGGTACTGAAAACTTAAAGTAAGTTCACCTTACATTCATAAATGTATTCCTACTAAACTTTATAAGTTCAAATAACTAAATCTGTCCAGCTTTAAATAGTTAATATTCTAAGCAAATACAACTAAACTGAGTCAGTGAAATTAATAACTCAAAAGTTAAGTTGAGAGAACAAAAAACATTTTAGAGTGAATTTTTGCACTGAAAACTTAAAGCAAGTTCACCTTACTTTCATAAAGTTATTCCAACTAAACTTTATAAGCTCAAAAACCTTTGTCAAGTTAATATTTTAAGTTAAAAATATGTAATATTCTAAACATTAAGTCATCTAAGTTATTCTAATTAAACTTTATAAGCTCAAATAACTTAAAATCTTAAGTAAACACTTAATATTTTAAGTAAGTTGAAAAATACTTAATATTCTAATACAACTAAACTGAGTCAGTGGAAATGAATAACTTCAGAAAAGTTCAGAAAGTTATTCTAATTAAGCTTAAAAATGTGTCAAGTTAAAAATACTTAGAATATTAAGTATATTTAAACTTAAAACATTAAGTCATCGAAGTTATTCTAATTAAACTTTATAACCTTAATAACTTAAAATTCTAAGTAAACATAATATTTTAAGTAAGTTGAAAAATACTTAATATTCTAATACAACTAAACGGAGTCAGTGGAAATGAATAACTCAACAAGTTTGAGTGAGTGAGCTGAGTGAACATCAACTTTGGTACCAAAAACTTAAAGTTCAAGTTATTCCAAGTAAACTTTATAAGCTCAAATAACTTAAAATTTGTCAAGTTAAACATACTTAATATTTCAGGTAAATAGAACTTAACTCGGTCAATGAAAAAGATAACTCAAGGAGTTAAGTTGTCATCACAATTTTACATTTACATTACATTTATGCATTTGGCAGACGCTTTTATCCAAAGCGACTTACATTGCATTCAAGGTACACATTTTTATGTTTTGTCAGTTCTTGCTTTCCCTGGGAATCGAACCCATGACTTTGGCGTTGCTAGCGCCACGCTCTTATTGTTTGAGCTACAGGAAAGCCATTTATATATAAATAATATTGCTTATTTTTGTATGAATGTTGGTAGTGTGTTGGGTCTCCACTTGATGTTGAATGTAAAATCCGGGTTCTGAAGTAAAGCAAGTACAGAAGCCCTGCCATAAATAACACAAAACAGCATTTCTATGTACCTGGAACTCGTCTTTGAGGTGAGAGGAATTGCTCTGAGAATCAATGCGGATCATGTCGTAGTATGCGGCTTTGAACTCGCACACGGGGATCGCTGTCTCGCCACACAAACACGCCTCCAGGATGGCATCGTGGATGAAGATGTACTGCTCCTGAGAGCCAGAGGGAAAGCAGGGTTTGTGTGTCATCTATGCATGCATAGTAGTGGCCAAAAGAGATGACCGGAGCGGAGATTAGCTTTTAATGACCCTACAAGTTCGATTGAACCATCAAAATATGAGGAAAATATTTTGGTAATACTTTAGTTTAGGGTCCAATTCTCAGTTTCTTATTATAACGCATAGTACTAGGATATTGTCTGTTTAGTAGTACTTATAAAGCACATATTAATGCCTTATTCTGCATCCCTTAATCAAACCCAATACCTGAACTAACAACTACCTTACTAACTATTAATAAGCAGTAATTAGGAGTTTATGTTAAGTTGTGGTTAATAGTGAGAACTGGACCCTAATCTAAAGTGTGACTGATATTATATATACACATACACACGTTAAATATGAGGGAAGAATAAAACACTAATCTTGGTTAAGGTATTTATTTGATGAAATTACTTGGTAAAAAAGGCTATAGCTACAGGTTATATTTTTCTATGCAAATAAATAAAGCATAGAAAAACAAAAAGCTGACAGGAAAAAGCACACATTGACTACAACATAATCAGTTATTAATATGTTGTTGGTTCTCTGGTTTTTGCATGCGTTCATAATTTCTTGTCTCACAATTTGTCATGTTTCAAACTCCAAGCACAACTACATATGATTACATAATCTTTAAATAAATCAATAATAGATTTCGTGAATAGAATGTAGATTTTCCAAGGCCGGACATTACTTTTGGCACTTTTTGAATTTTAGCACAACCATATTGGTTTGATCAACGTGTAGAAGTTGGAGTAACATGTGAGTCCCACTATATACTTGAATAAAACAATTAAACAATACCTCAGGAACACTGTACTTAAAGCCTTTATATATAATACATTTTAATGCATTAATTATGCTTTGTAATGCACCTTATAATGCATTGTGTGATCTCATGAATAATTGTAACCACAGTTATAATACATTAAAACACATGACAAACAGATGTAACGAGCAAATATTGCTATGCACTGTAACTTTGGTTACAATTATAAAAAGATATGAAGCATTATAACATACATTATGACTACCTTTATAGTAAAGTGTTACCAATACCACTCTTAGCTACATACAGCAACATCCCAGACACCATGCATGACTGCTTTTTCTTTTTCTTTTTTGGTAAATACTGCAGAAATGCAACAGTGGCCCTTAGTGGTCAAGACTGAGGTTTTGCTTTCTAGAGGCCAGTAAATCTGCATGTTCAGGTACTGAAACAGACACTAATTCAAACCTTTTAGCTTACAGGGAAGGATTTTGTATATTTAATCAAATCTAAATTGATAACTAGTGGCGTCCTAAAAATGCATACAATGGGGGTATAAAACAGAGCACCGCTTGCGCTTCAGAAGGCGTCATACCTCAGTCTGAACCATGTTGATTCGTCTGGAGCGCAGAGCTTTGACGCAGTTATAGATGTCCACCACCCCCTCTCTCTCGGCCATGTCCAGCATGATGTCAATCACGATGTAACATCCTGTCCGCCCGGCTCCCGCACTGACACAGACAGAACAGGGGAGACAACCATCAGCCGTCTCATACGGGTTTCATCACTGATCAAACAACGGCAGGCGGAAAGGAAGCAGAGAGGCATGAGCAAGGGTTTCAACATCAGAGCCATTAAAAATAGAGTCTGGCACAGCCGCACAACACTTTTATAATGCAATACAATGATGCGTATACAAACCCTCATAAACCTGAAATACACTGTATTACAATCTAGGTCGTTCGATTAGGCCTACTTCATTTTCTCTGTGACAAAGTATTGTAAAATATCAATTAGATATATTTCATGGAATAATTGATGAAGGCTATTTAGATTGTAGTAGTGCTGTTACCAAAATACCAGAAAAATCTCACAATTCTTAGTGTTTATGATACAACAGCAAACACTACTGGAACACACACTCATAACCGTTTTATGTAAGGGTTTAAAAATAACGACTCATTAAGACCTAAACAGTTATAGCTACATTTATAATTACTTATAAGTTGTGCATTTGTTTTTTCATTATGCATGCTCATAATCCATTATACACAGATTTAGAAGTATTAATTAGTCAGTCATATGATTCCATGAATGGTAATTTTGATTTGTTAAAATCTATATCTCCTCAGCGATGCATAGTTTTGCTTATAGCAGTTTGAAATTATACTTTAAAAAATAATGTTGCAGTGTTTTGCTAGTATGCAACATTAAAAAAGACATTTTTTCAACTGTTTGTATTAATGATTTCTGTTTTTTTCATTATTTAATGACAGGAATCATTGTTCATTAGTTACATTTACAAATAAACAACTTCAAATGAGCACATCTTCATGATTTCTTAACCTTTGCTTTATTGCATGCTGTGTTTTCACTTAAAGCCATCAATGATGCATTTATAGAGGCTATTAATAACTATGTATTCACTTATTTGACAGGAATATGAATTACTAAAACGCCATTGTAACTATAATATAATAACATTATAGCAATGCAGGCCACATCTTTATAAATACATTCATAAAACCATAAATCCCTGACTCCTTAATACTTTTAAATCAATGTATAATGGATTATGAGCATTGAAAAAGCAACTTATAAGCAATTATAAAAATGATATAAATGTAATTATAACTGTTCTTATAATGCAGTGTAGATCATAATGAGTCTTTAATAAGTAATACTGATAAATAAGTATAATAATTCATTATAAGCATGGGCTTCATAGAAAGTGTTACCAATAACAATATAAAATAATGAGAAAATCACATATGTTAGTTAATTATTAATGCAAATAATAATATAAAGTAAAAACTGTGATTTACAGTGTATACAGTGACACTCTTCAGAGCACAACAAAGTGTGTGTGTGTGTGTGTGTGTGTGTAGGTGTGCGTGTGTGTGTGTGTGTGTGTGTGTGTGTGTGTGTGTGTGTGTGTGTGTGTGTGTGTGTGTGTGTGTGCGTGTGTGTGTGTGTGTGTGTGTGTGTGTGTGTGTGTGCGTGTGTGTAGGTCTGCGTGTGTGTGTGTGTGTGTGTGTGTGTGTGTGTGTGTGTGTGTGTGTGTGTGTGTGTGTGTGTGTGTGTGTGTGTGTGTGTGTGTGTGTGTGTGTGTGTGTGTGTGTGTGTGTGTGTGTGTGTGTGTGTGTGTGTGTGTGTGTGTGTAGGTGTGTGTGTGTGTGTGTGTGTGTGTGTGTGTGTGTGTGTGTGTGTGTGTGTGTGTGTGTGTGTGTGTGTGTGTGTGTGTGTGTGTGTGTGTGTGTGTGTGTGTGTGTGTGTGTGTGTGTGTGTGTGTGTGTGTGTGTGTGTGTGTGTGTGTGTGTGTGTGTGTGTGTGTGTGTGTGTGTGTGTGTGTGTGTGTGTGTGTGTGTGTGTGTGTGTGTGTGTGTGTGTGTGTGTGTGTGTGTGTGTGTGTGTGTGTGTGTGTGTGTGTGTGTGTGTGTGTGTGTGTGTGTGTGTGTGTGTGTGTGTGTGTGTGTGTGTGTGTGTGTGTAAATCAGGCTGCCATCCTCACATTTGTAGAATTTCAGTATCGGCTTTTTCGACTAGTTGTAAGGACAAATATGCCACAGCACTGTTGCTAAAACAAGCTAGATGTGTTAGTCAACCTCAACTAATCAACTACTTGAAACTGTTCAGGCAGTTTGACTGAATAAAAGAACAAAGACAGCAGCAATCAAAGAACCAGTTGAAAGGAAAAGAAAGCTGCATCATGGGATTGTTGCACGCAGCAATGCAGATCAGACCACATCCTGTTCTTGGGGCTCGAATGGCAGGCAACGTGGAAATGTAAAATGGTAAATGGTTTTAGGCCCATTTATCACATCTGGCAGAAACAAAGAACACAAAGAGCCGTCGAGCTGCTGTGACTCTGGCCAACAGTGTCAGATGTGGACGCTGGCAGACGTGTGTGTGACCCCAAGACCCCTCGCACATGCCGATGAGCTGTGGTACGAACAGGAAGTGATGTCATAACCTATGACAATGCATTCTCTTCTACAACACAGGAATGGGTCTGCATCCTAACTGAGAGATGAGCCGACAAGTACAAATATGTGTAGAAGAGGATAGAAAATGTCAGTCTCCTCTGATGCGGTCAACATTATGACCTTTTATTAGCCACTTTTACACATGAAAGCTGTTTAAATGTGGTCAAATTGACAGAACACATTTCTGTCTTTCACACAAGCAAAGGCTTTCCATGCTTTATTAATTTTGCTTCTATTCACATGCATGGCTGTAGCCAGCTATGAGGTCTGGACCTCTGTATTTTTCTGAGGTGGATATAATAAATGTTGTGAAGGAATTGACTAATAGAGTATTAACACTACTTTAGTGCTGAAAGGATATTGACAGCACCAAGATCTTCTCATCTGAGCTGTCATTGGTCTCTCCCCGCTTGTCAATGTCACAATATTAGAGATGACCAATCAAATTAAAGTAGGCGAGCTTTATGTTCACAGAAGCTGCTGAGCGCTAGTAACAGCAATGTAAGTAGCTAAGTGTTGTATTTGACAGCTGTTTTAGGATAGAAATGTTAAACAACAGACAAAAATAATCAGGCAAACTAGTAAAATCTTGTCTAATTTCACCATTTTTAATTAAAAAAGGACATTAATGAAGCCGATTTCATCCAGCTGTCTGTGAGTACCTGCAGTGGACGACGATAGGCCCTGCGGTGGGAGGGTTGGACATCTTGACCCGGCGGATAAACGACAGCAGTCCTGTGGCATGGTATGGCACTCCATGATCGGGCCAGCCAGTGAAATGGAACTGCTTCACCTCCCGCACCTCATTAAAACCCCTCTGTGAAATCAAGGAAAAAACATCTGAACAGTGACCACCTGAAATAATGATCTACAAGTTAATTTATCATCATTCAGCAATTCCACCGGACCCAAAAAGTATCTGGACACTTCAGTCACTCTAATGGCGATATGTGACCCTGGAGCACTTCACCGGTCCTGCGTCTCACGGGTTTATCTGTGGCAATAGCCAACAATACATTATAAGGGTCAAAATAATCCATTTTTCTTTTATGCCAAAAATCATTAGGATATTAAGATCATGGTCCATGAAGATATTTAGTAAATTTCTTACCATAAATATATCATAAATGTATTATTAGTAGTAATATGCAGTGCTAAGGACTTCATTTGGACAACTTTAAAGGAGATTTTCTTTGCACCCTCAGATTCCAGATTTTTTGTATCGTGGGCAAATATTGTCCTAACAAACCACACATCAATGGAAAGATTATTTAATCAGATTTCATATGATGTATAAAAATCTCAATGTCAAAAAATACCCTTATGGCTGGTTTTGTGCTCCAGGGTCACATATATCAAGGCAGGTGTAAAGAAAGATGCACAAGCACATTTAACAAGCAAAGCATTTCTGCTAAAACAACAGATGTAGTGTTGAACATGAAGACAGTCTGTTGTGTAATTTGCTAAAGTCACTAAAGTATTGTGACGTGCATCCAAGTGTAACGCATTGTCGAAAAATAAAAATTGTATGGCAGGGACTTGGTTTTATGCATGTTGATTGGATGGTGAGGTGTGGGCGTGGCTCTCAATGCAAATGAGCTTTGGTGAGTTTGCAGGGGCGGGGTTTAACCCTCTGGTGACGTTCAAAAATGACAGCATTTTTTTTCTTTATTTCAATGAAATGATTGTCCTATATTTTAGTTTGATAATGTTTTTTTTTCTTTAATGTTTTGTATTTTATGGTACTAAATTATATTTATGCTGTAGTTATAATCCATTTATTCACTTTTTGAGCATAGACCTGTAAAAGGACATTTTCAACTTAAACTGTCATAAATCTTTAATGTTTTAGAGCACAGACTGAAGTTTGGTCTCTTTTTAAAGACGACACCTGGCAGATTATTGCTGAAGTAAAAAAAGTTGAAAAGAAATTGATAAAAGTTATAAATTTTTAGTGCTGTCAATATTTCATATTTTTCTGTAATTATTTTAATATTTTAATATTGTAATAAACGGATGCTGCATTAATTGCATTAAATAATTTTAACAGGGTAAACTGAAAAAAAAAAATAAATATATATATATATATATATATATATATATATATATATATATATATATATATATATATATATATATATATGCATTAAAAATTCACATTTATTATTATGAAAAATGCACAAAATAATTTATTTTTATATGAAATATTTTCCAAATCATGTTTTACTCTAAAACTGTGAGAAAATCAAAGCCATAAATCTAAACGAGTTCTGTTCCAAATTTGAGGTTGAGATCTCAAAAAATGAGCTTTCAGTGAGATTGTGTTTGAGTGCAGTACCAAACGCTTCCTCTAGATGAGATTCGTCTCCCATTCTTTCCAGTGCGCTCATTTTTGACCGCGAACAACACAAGAGTGACTGTTTTTTTCAGGACCATTTGACCTTTTTGAATCACGTAGTAAATCATTTTTTATATGTTCACACTGCAAGTGCCAAAACCTTTACCAAGTTTTGATGAAGTAAAAAATTCTTAAAAAAACTAAAAACTAAATTTTTTGGTCAAAAATGACCGAACAGCACCCGAGGGTTAAACAGACTAAATGATTAGTTACCAGAGAGTCAGAAAGACTGATGCTTTACTAGAAGATACATTAAAAGGCACAATTTTATTTACGAAAGTGACTATGCACAAAAGAATTGTTCACATCCACTTTCATGTGATTCTGTACAAATCACCAGCTGATTTAAACACACTGAGACTTCAAATATGATGTAGAGAAAACACAGACATTTAATCTAAAGAAGTCACACATTTATAACTGTGAGCTCAAAAGTGTCCAAATACTTTGGTGGGCTGCTGTATAATGGCGTACATTAATATCAGTATTAAACATAGCTACAGAATATCAGTAACACTCATCATCTTAGATTGAAGGTTTAAACATAATCAAAATAATCTCACCCTCTCCAGAGTGAAAGTCCTGACAACGTATTCTGCAAGCGGTTCGACTTCCACAAACGTCACTTTGAAATCTCCGTAAACTTCAGCATCATCCGGCCAGTACTTATAGCACTTCACCTACAGGAGGACGAGACCAATCAAGTATAGAAAACAGAGCAGAAAGACACATTGTCAGCAAATCACATGCACTCTAACGCAACCTGTTGCATGTTCATTAAATACACTTTCAATAATAACTATCTTAAATACAGTAACCATATCGATCGATGCAGAGCAATACAGAAGCATCCTGATTCCCAGCAGTCCCATTGGTAAAATCTTGCTTATAGATGGGAGTAGTTCAATGGATTTAGTAGTGTTCAGTCCTGTTATAATTTGCTCTATGATCTTTATGACTGCTGTGAAATCATTTCATATGCACTCACTTGTGCATGATGATATAATTTAACATCCACAACATGCAAACATATACAAAATACATACATACACATGCTTCAACCCTTTGAGAAGTGTCAGAAAAAGAAGTGCTTTCTTTCTTTTGATTTTGGGGTGAGACCTGTTACCGACAGGCTTTATTGAGATTTGTCACTTCGAGCAGATGAAATATGATCTGCTGTTCTCAAATACTAGTCCTGGCTCACTCTTCAAAAGGTTTTTGCAGGCTGGGGCCTTCAGGTCACATCACAGAGCACAAAAACACAAGACGGCCCCTCAGCAGGCAGTATAGCGACATACCCGGCCCACCTCCACTAGGTTGGTTACCATCACGATACAGGCCGACTGCTCCTGCCAGATCATCCTCCAGAAGTCGTACACCGTCTCGTGGACAGGGCCTGCGGGCAAGCACAAGGTATGTTGAGCATGCAAGTCTTTACACAATATATGTGTTGTGATATATAATGCATTTGTGGTACATCAGTCATTGTATTGTCAGCAAGTCCATTTTAGACAGTTTGTTAAAATCTGTTCCCAGACAGCAACAATGGGCTCTATCACACACCCGTGAGGTTTTTTTTTTTTGCTATTTTCAGCCCGATTTCTCATGTTCACGTCCAGCTCCATGTTGTTTAAATATCAAACACACTGGCGCATCTGTTCACCCATGGGCGTCTGGTCTGAACACCAGGTGTGTTCAGGAGCATTGTTGGAGCGCTGCTATTGTGAGGAACTGAAAACCACTGACCACTGACCAACACAAACCTGCTCTAAAGTCAATAGTGCAGTATCTGTGTGTTATTTAAAGGGTGTGTTAGTAATATGAGCCTATAGGCAGTGCTCAACACACACACACTCTGATTATTACACACACAGGGATGCGCAGCAGCACACACACATGCCAAATATTAAAAATAAAAGGATTACAATGTAAAAGATTATTATTGTGTACATAAAGATAAAAATGCCTACATGTCATAATGGAGAGTCATTGCATGTATCGGAATGACCTATCTGCAGTAATGACGAATGAAATCGGCTAATTATTTGACCAAATGTGGCAATACACACATGTATTTAAACTGACCCATTAGGTTGAGGGTGTCTGTATTCCTCCATGTAAATAGTGAATCATGGTGTGAGCACAACTGGCTTTTAAAGAGAATGGGAGATGAGACTCTGATTGGTTTATTGCACGTTACAAAACATACACATGAATCATTAAGAGGAACAACCCTTTTGGACCATGCAACGTTTTTCCTGTCATTAAACTAGCAAAAGTGGATTCGGAAACATGCCCTAAGAGCACCTGCGCTGTGCGCTTCAGACCATTAGCTCAGATCGTTAAAATAAGGCCCATAGTTTTGGCCCAGATCCGGCTGACATCTGGTATGCGTGGAATCCACATGTACCAGATGTGGACCAGATCTGGGCCGACACCATGTTGCTGTCTGGGAAGCACGATTATTTTAACATTTCTCATTTACCTTGAGTTGCGATGTAATGGCTGGGCCTTTGGTATCCCTGCAAGAGACACAAAAACAAGGATTTAGTTACAACTTTAAATGATGGAGGCAGCGAAAACCAATACAATCATGTTATCTGAGATTAATTCATTTTTACAATGGGCTACCAGGGCTTGACATTTTGCTCACCAGCTACTGTGACTAATGGTTACTAGCCACTCAGCATTTTCACTGTCCACAATTTTGATAGATACAATAGGGAAAAACGGCCATCTAGCTATCTTTAATATGATATCATCATTTGGCAGCAAGGTTATTATGCTGCTGTCACTTTAAGAGCTGACGCACGGATCCATTACACTGTTACACATGCGTTTTCTTTCTCAACTGTTTACATTCACTTAAAACAGAACACTGTGTGTGAGCACAAAATCTCCCAGACAGCAACATAGTGTCTGCCCAGATCCGGCCCACATCTGGTACACATGGATTCCACATGTACCAGATGTGGCCCGGATCTGGGCAGACACTATGTTGCTGTCTGGATCGATATGTATTGAAAAATCTATATTTTAAGATTGCTTTTTAAAAGACTAGAATTGAAAAATGTATATATTATATATAAAATTCAACCCGCCAAAGTGGCCAGTAGGAGGGACTGCGTTACACGCCACTGCTGAAATTGGCAGGTTGGCAGGTGTGTCAAGCCCTGGGCTAAATGATGTTTTTAATAGGTTGGATTTTTCTAGTCAGATCAAACTTCGTAATCTCGACACACACCACAATCTCAAACAGAATCAAACACACACTGCAGGGGACCCGACATCATACCCCCCACCCCTCCCTCCCACAAAAAACACACAACACCAAAATCATGAGCGTTAACTAAAACACATGCCAGGGGTGTGAACGTGCATGGCATCCACGAGCAAAGCGGAAGAGCACAGAGCATGAGGAGAAGCAGCAGAATGGAGCCGGGCGTGTGTCGTGAGGAGGGAGGCGCATGCAGATGGATGGGTGAGAGAGAGGGTGTTTTAATGTGCCCTACAGTGATACTTACATCCCTGTACAGCCAAATCTACCGCCCCCAAATCAACCGCACAAGAGTGAGAGAGAGCACAACAATGTCAGTGAGTCAGCAAGCACCTCCAACAAGG
The DNA here is from genome assembly GCA_018749465.1 of Paracanthobrama guichenoti. Classification (NCBI taxonomy): domain Eukaryota; kingdom Metazoa; phylum Chordata; class Actinopteri; order Cypriniformes; family Gobionidae; genus Paracanthobrama; species Paracanthobrama guichenoti. The sequence continues at coordinate 1,969,608 of CM031962.1, read as the reverse complement.
AAGAAAAGAAAGCTGTAAATTGTGTATAGTTGAGACAAAGGCATGCATAAAAGACCTCACATACGAGGGAGGGAGAGACGTTTCTCACACGTTCGCCAATGGAGGAGGAGGCGGCATCGCCACTTACATCAATGTAGTTGGCATTTATGTAGTCGGACGAGGGGTCGTCTTCCATTGGCTGCAGGATCACTCGAGAATGATCGTCTACAGCGCCAAATAGAGCAAAGTCAGGATAAAAACACTGTCGCTCCTTCTGTTCTGCTGTATGTTTGGTGGATTGTGAGCTACGCAACAGACGGTAAATAGTGTCGGCCCAGATCCGGCCCACATCTGGTGCATGTGGATTCAACGCGTACCAAATGTGGGCCGGATCTGATCCCGACACTATGTTGCTGTCTGGGTACTAAACATGCATTCTTAAAAATAAAGGGCCGTTTTGAGTCCTCTCAGGGTAAACCTCATGAAAACATGTTCTGGTCATATTTCACCTCAAAACCAACAGTAAGAAATGCTATTTTATACTATTATTTGCATTTAACATTGTTTGTGATTCTACCGTAATAAGATACAATCATGTTGTCCAGACACAATTAGCATTTTTTAAATAAGCATAAATTAAATGCACTACCAAAAATATTTGTATGTTTCTGTAGCTCAAAGAGTAGCACATGAAGCCAAAAACGCCAAGAATCCAAAAACTGAAGAAATGCACCGCTCTACTTGAACAAAGGTCATTGTACTGAGGGGGAATTGGGCGGAAAATGTGTTAAATTCAGCATAATCTTACTAAAAACAGGCTTCAGTTTCTTTGTGCACAATATAGGCCTGGTTTCACAGACAGGGCTTAGATTAAGCTAAAGAAAAAACATTACTGGTGTGCATCTTGAGACAAAACAATGGCATATTTTAAGATATGCTTTCAATTATATATAGCATTTTAGTCTGTGAAACCGGGGATAATGTCTTAATCTTTTCTTTAGATGCTGGGGTGAAATATGACTCTTTCTTGATAGGTTCATCCTTAAAGCACCAGTGCATGTTGCTTTTCTAGAACAAAAGCTCAAAAGGTTCTTTAATGACTACAAAAACTATCTATGGACCTCAAGAAAAACCTTTTTTTAAGAGTGTAGGGAGCCAGATATTAAGTGAGAATATCCTACATGCAATGATGTTCCCATATCGATTCTTCGTTCGATTTTGCTCTTTCTTTGCTGCATCCCAGGAAGCAGACTGACCCTCAAAGAAGCTCTGGAGAGACAGAGAAAGAGTTACAACACAGCCAACGGGGCCAAAGTAAATCAATATCCTACTTTACTCGTATTTTCATCATGTTTGACAACATCAGTGAGTTTGCTCAATGTGTATGGAAACAGTTACAGAAACATCAGGCATTCTCAGAAACAAAACACATCTGGCACAAAAACTCAACTGATCAGATTGTGGTTTCATAAACTGCAGATTCTCTATGCCTGCAACCAGCAAGCTAATGACTGCAAAGCATGTGTGGGTACAAGGCTGTGGTGAAGTTCTTGTTAAAGGTGAAGTGTGTCATTTTTGGATGTTACAATAGTTTGGAGTGGGACAATCAATTTATCCGAAAAATTTATTTTCTTTTCTTTTTTAAATAATATATTTTTGTTCTTTTGCAATTTATTTACCTATTTATTTATTATCTTTTTGTTCTTTTGTTCCCTTCTTCTCTCCTCAACAACCTCACCATTTCTATGACTTCTCATAATTTACTTTTTTCCCCTCTCTTTCTCTTTTTTTCTTTTTCCTATTACAAACTTATAATAGAGATATACACATACTCAACACAATTTTACACACACACACTTAACACATAATTACATGTACATCCTACTTTCTGTTTTATGTGTCTTGTATTGATGGTATCGCCTAACTATGTTTTGTCTTGTGTACTGCTTTAAAAATTAATAAAAATAAAAAAAGGAAGTTGGGGGTGGGGACAAAAAACAAACTGGTGTGACGTCATTTTGAACCAAATCAAGCCAAAAGTTTGTTTGGAACTTCAAAACAGCTTGCCAAAAAAACCTTTGAACTCCCATTGGTCCGTGGCGACAATGTAATAGGTGGGGCGTTGCTCTGAGGCTCCGCCCTCTTTGAGGTGTAAATCTTCTCCGGTTCATTTCTTCTGTTCAGTCTGCCGAGGTCAGACGCGAGTAAAAACATGAGTAGAAACTAAATCTGTAATTCTAACTGAAAGCAATACTGTTTTTTCATGTTTAATACTGTAAGACTGCTGCTTTAAAGCAATCTATTGTATAAAGTGCCGTATAAATAAACATGATGTGGCAGGAGAGCTGAATCGCAGAGCTGGTGCAAACATACAAAGCAAAACCCCCGGTGTTAAATCAACACTGCTCAGAGTACATATGGACGCTGAAGCAGTGTTGAAGTTAATGGGATAATTAAGTGATTAATTGAGTGATGATTGTGCATTATTAAAGACACCTGATGATAACAAGCAGAATCAATGAAGGAAAGAGAAAAACAAGAACTGCAACTGATGATTTATTGAAAATGTTTGGTCACCATTATGGTGATCAGTGTTTCCGTTAGTTGGGCAGTTTGACTCTTGGCTTGTTTTGTATGTTTTTGGTCTTTGTAACAGTGTTTACTAAAACACATACTTTGTTATAAAGGAAACCAGACGCACTTGACATTCTGAATTTAGATTTTTTTTAATACATTGCGGAAAAATATATATTTTTTTAGACACAAACAGACTTCAAGAATCACCATATGAATCTAAATAATGGTGAAATGCTTCATGCCACAATGCATGCTGGGAGCCATGAGTTTTATACTATAGTAGCTCCCAGAATACATTGCGGCATGAAGCATGTCACCACTGTTGAGATTCATATGCTGATTCTTGATTTCTGTGTGTGTGGTTCTAAAGAAATCTAAATTCAGAATGTCTGATATGTGGCAAGAAAGTATTGTTGGTGAATATAATCTATTAATAACAAATAACCACTTTTGGTCAGGGATGTGATTAGTGATTTATTCTACTTTATGATGCTGAAAACTGTATAACTTGATAATCTTTGCTTCGGGCTTTCTTTGCAACAAATTATGTGTTTTGGTAAACATTATTACAAAGACCAAAATGCCAACTAAATGAAACACTGATCACCATAATGGTGATCAAACATTTTCAATAAAACATCAACATTTAAACCTCTGTTTGTGGAGTTTTTAATCCTCCTCTGCTGAGATCGTGAGAGAGTCTTCCTTTAGCTTCAGTTGATTTAAGGCTGTGACTGAAGTCAGCTGTAGTTTTTGTGTTTCTCTTTCCTTCAATAATTCTTCACTAATGCTCAATCATCATTTAATTATCTCATTAATTCCAGCACTACTGTTGTTGTAGACCATTTTTTGAAGGTCTTGGTCTTGTCTCGGTCTCAGCCACATTTGTACTCGGTCTTTTCTTGATCTCAGACTTGGAGGACTTAGGATTTTATCTCAAGACCAGTCGAGACCACAACTGCTGGGATATCACTAAATTGCCAGCGCATTGCCTAATGTAACATCATTAATGTGATTTGATGTAAAACTTACT
>CM031962.1:1951019-1961019 GCA_018749465.1 Paracanthobrama guichenoti | reverse complement strand
CAGAGGATCACCAATTCCCCCAATGCTGCGGCCAAACATACTGGAGCAATATCAGAAAGGAGTTTCTCAGAGAAACACTGCAAAGAGTTTGAAGTTCTCATCATCTACAGTGCATAATATCATCCAAAGATTCAGAGAATCTGGAACAATCTCTGTGCGTAAGGGTCAAGGCCGGAAAACCATACTGGATGCCCGTGATCTCCGGCCCTTAGACGGCACTGCATCACATACAGGAATGCTACTGTAATGGGAATCACAACATGGGCTCAGGAATACTTCCAGAAAACATTGTCATGAACACAATCCACCGTGCCATTCGCCGCTGCCGGCTAAAACTCTACAGGTCAAAAAAGAAGCCATATCTAAACATGATCCAGAAGCGCGCAGGCGTTTTCTCTGGGCCAAGGCTCATTTAAAATGGACTGTGGCAAAGTGGAAAACTGTTCTGTGGTCAGACCAATCACAATTTGAAGTTCTTTTTGGAAAACTGGGACGCCATGTCATCCGGACTAAAGAGGACAAGGACAACCCAAGTTGTTGTCAGCGCTCAGTTCAGAAGCCTGCATCTCTGATGGGATGGGGTTCATGAGTGCGTGTGGCATGGGCAGCTTACACATCTGGAAAGGCACCATCAATGCTGAAAGGGATATCCAAGTTCTAGAACAACATATGCTCCCATCCAGACGTCGTCTCTTTCAGGGAAGACCTTGCATTTTCCAACATGACAATGCCAGACCACACACTGCATCAATTACAACATCATGGCTGCGTAGAAGGAGGATCCGGGGACTGAAATGGCCAGCCTGCAGTCCAGATCTTTCACCATAGAAAACATTTGAGCATCATAAAGAGGAAGATGCCACAAAGAAGACCTAAGACAGTTGAGCAACTAGAAGCCTGTATTAGACAAGAATGGGACAACATTCCTATTCCTAAACTTGAGCAGCTTGTCTCCTCAGTCCCCAGACTTCCTCCAGCTGTTCCTTATGTGTACATTTAACTTTTCCGGCCTCTTATTGCTCCCTGTCCCAACTTTTTTGGAATGTGTAGCTCTCATGAGCCAATATTTGGCATGACATTTCAAAATGTCTCACTTTCAACATTTGATATGTTATCTATATTCTATTGTGAATAAAATATAAGTTTATGAGATTTGTAAATTATTGCAATTTATTCACAATTTGTACAGTGTCCCAACTTTTTTGGAATCGGGTTTGTAAATCTATTAATGGCAATGTATTAATATCCCTTGTGAAATAGAAATACACTTCAGCAAACTTTAAAAAGAGTACTGTACTTATCACAGGAATAGAATATTCTCATTTACTGTAAAAAAAAAAAAAAAAAAAAAAACATGCAATGAAGTGTCTGAAAATATTACAGTACTGAAAGTGCAAACTCATGTTGGGCATGTTATTTAAAATTAAACAAAACTATTGTTTAAATTAATATTAGATGCAATTAGCTTTATTTTAAGTCGGTGCTTTACATGTGCTTTAGTATGCTAGTCAACACATCAAAATAAGTGTACTTCTATAAAACACAACAAAAAAAAAAGATTGAAACATAATGATTTCAAATGTTGTTTAAAGTGATTTGACATTTCATTAAATATATTATCTGCAACTGTGTTTTTTTAATTACACTACTTTTTAATCAATTGTATTGAAGTGCACATTCAATACAATTAAGTGCACTTCTTTTTCACAAGGGGAACATTACTTTAGGTGACTGATGACTGTGTCGTCGTCTCAAGAGACATTTGTAAGATTCTGGCATTGTGAGATTCTTCAGGCGTTCTCAATCCGTTCCCACAGGATCCCTGCGCTGCAGATTCAGGATGTTTCTCCCACATTTGATATGACTTTTTAGTAGTCCATCAGCTGAACATCGATTTACTGTGCAACACAGCGCGGCCCGTGGAAATGATTGAGAAACCCCGTTCTATGCAACACAACAGGATCATGGTGAGGGGGCTACATGAGTGATGCATGCTGGGTAATGGCGGTCTTTATGTGCAGCAGGAGTACTCAGCTCAATTCAGTTCTTCTTTAACTAATTGGAAATATGGACAAATAAAAGACAACATGAAATTATGTTTCATTCTGAGAGAAACAGGACATTCGGAGAAAATTTATGAGGACGGGTTTTGACTGTATTCACTGTGATTCGACTGGCTAATGATTGTGTTGATTAATATTAATGTCCCCACCCACACCTCTTTGGTGAAAAGGTCATTTCAGAGGTTAACAAATCTTGATAAAATATTATGTTTTCCCTGCTTAACCCTTGTGTGGTGGTCAAAAATGGCCGGCCTACAAAAAATTGCTTATAAATATCTTGTTACGCTATATTATCACCAAATATTGAATTCAATCTTTTTGTCAGCTTGTTTTCTTTCAATTAGGGCAGGTTTTGTATTTATTTTTGGAATTGATCGATCGTAGGCCTTCTTTATCTGAGCTTATGTACCTCTGAGTCTGTTTTTGAGTGAAAAAGCGTTAATTGTGGATAATTTTGTCAATTTGACAAAGTATTAAAAAAATGCACTGTGTATCACCAGGAAATTTGCTTCGAGGTCTATGATCAATCACTTTCACTTACATTAAAGCACACTAGTGTGATAAACAGTGCAATTTTTTCATAGTTTATGTCAAATTGACAAAATTAATCACAAATAACAGCTTTTTTTCACTCAAATACTGGTACATAAGCTCAGATGAAGAAGGCCTACGATCGATCAATTCCAAAAATAAATACAAAACCTGCCCTAATTGAAAGAAAACAAGTTGGCAAAAAGACTGAATCCAATATTTGGTGATAATATAGCGTAACGAGAGATTTGTAAGCAATATTTTGTAGGCTGGTCATTTTTGACCAGGAACACCACACGTGTGACCATGTGGAAAAACCCCCACAATCAAAACAGTTCTGTGAAGTAGTTACACTTTTTTTTTTATTATTTTAGTCCAATGCAATAAAATTAACTAGCATTTATGGGTACGTGTCCAAATGACCCGAACACACATGAGGGTTTAACTGAAGTGTGCACTCATTTAATCGTTAGTGCACACTTTACTTAAAGGCAATAAACGTGGTCGACTTGATTTCATGTTGTCTTTGAGCCAGGTTGAACTGAATACTCCAGCGATCCAGTCACAGACACGGGCACACGATATACTCAATCCTCACCTAATACAGCTGTCGGCACGAGAGGGTCATTAGGCACTGCAGAGAAACATGCAGAGTTATCATAAATCAAACAAACACTGAGGATGCTCAGAAACTGAAATCACACCGACTCACTGCTCGAGTTTTTACTCAGGATTCAACAGAAGTGTGTGTAAACGTGGGTGCATTATGCACGGACGCATGGAGTCATTACTAATAACTGAAGCGTGACACTCTGAAAACGTAATGCTAAATGCAGAGCAGCGTGTGTAGTAATCGCATTAAAGGGATAGTTCACCTAAAAATGCACTCACATTACTCACCCTCAGGTCATCCTAGGTGTATATGACATTTTTCTTTCAGACAAATCTGAGTTATATTAAAATATGTCCTGGCTAATCCAAGCTTTATAATGGCATGAATGGCTGTTTCTGTTTTGAAGTCCATAAAAGTGCATCTATCCATCATAAAAGTGCATCTATCCATCATAAAAATGCATCTATCCATCATAAAAGTGCATCCATCCATCATAAAAGTGCATCCGTCCATCATAAAAGTGCATCTATCCATCATAAAAATGCATCTGTCCATCATAAAAGTGCATCCATCCATCATAAAAGTGCATCCGTCCATCATAAAAGTGCATCTATCCATCATAAAAATGCATCTGTCCATCATAAAAGTGCATCCATCCATCATAAAAGTGCATCTATCCATCATAAAAGTGCATCCATCCATCATAAAAGTGCATCCATCATCATAAAAGTGCATCTATCCATCATAAAAGTGCATCCATCCATCCATCATAAAAGTGCATCCATCCATCATAAAAATGCATCTATCCATCATAAAAGTGCATCTATCCATCATACAAGTGCATCTATCCATCATAAAAGTGCATCTATACATCATAAAAGTGCATCTATCATCATAAAAGTGCATCTATCCATCATAGAAGTGCATCTATCATCATAAAAGTGCATCTATACATCATAAAAGTGCATCCATCCATCATAAAAGTGCATCTATCCATCATAAAAGTGCATCTATCATCATAAAAGTGCATCCATCCATCATAAAAGTGCATCTATCATCATAAAAGTGCATCCATCCATCATAAAAGTGCATCTATCCATCATAAAAGTGCATCTATCCATCATAAAAGTGCATCTATACATCATAAAAGTGCATCCATCCATCATAAAAGTGCATCTATCCATCATAAAAGTGCATCCATCCATCATACAAGTGCATCTATCCATCATATAACTGCTCCTCACGGCTCCGGGGGGTTAATAAAGGCCTTCTGAAGCTAAGTGATGCATTTGTGTGAACAAAATATCCATATTTCAAATATTATTCAACTTACGAAAAAAGCGTAACTGGCGGGATGTAGTGTAAGCGTTTTGAATACTTTCTTCGTAAGTTGAATAGGGTAGGTGGTCTGTCTAAAGCTAGATATTAAATAAGGATATTTTTCTTACACAAACCCATTGATTCTCTTCAGAAGGCCTTTGGAGTATGTTTATGATGGATGGATGCACTTTTTTTGGGCTTCAAATTTTGGACTGCCATTCCCTGCCATTATAAAGCTTGGAAGAGCCAGGATATTTTTTAATATAACTCTGATTGCATTCGTCTGAAAGAAGAAAGCCATATACTCTAGGATGGCTTGAGGGGGAGTAAATCATGGCGTAATTTTCATTTTTGGGTGAACTATCCCTTTAAATGCGCTTGCATTGGGCTGGGCGAGAGCGAGACACTAGTGCCCGACAAACACGCATCAGCTGTCGCCCCACTCTCTTATCAGACCAAATGTTTTTCTCATATTTAAGTAGAAACTCCTGTCCTCAGACAAGCTTGAGACGATTCTATAATGTCTCATGTTGACGAAAGTGTAAAGGAGATGTGTCGTTCTGGAGGGCTGGAGTACTCACAGCGGTTGCTGAAGTTGTGCGAGTCCATGAACGTGACGGACACGGGTTCCTCCGCGTGCAAAGTGCTTTGGTCGGCATAACTGCGATCCATGGAGTTCACCATGTGCGTCATCTCCTGACGGGTGTTTCCGATGGCATCCTTGCGCTTCTTGGCGAGCTTCCTGAGAACCCAATCAAAGAAAGAATCATTAAAGATCTATCGCTCTGGAAAACAGCATCACTGCACCCTTCACCCAGCCACATGTAGGAATCAACAGAACACAGGAGAGAGGGAAGGGGATGATCCAATGGGAAAGCTTTAGTTCCATGGTCAAGGACAACTTTGAGGAAACTTTTAGTGGATGTGATTCAGAGAAATAAAACCATGTCTGTTCAAACCTCTTTATTTGAACACGTTTTGCTTTCAAAAATTACTTTTTTACTGTTAAAGAATTACTTTTTTGCAATTTATGAGGCATTATTAATTTAATTCTACATTTTATGAAACATGATTATTAGTAAAAAGAGTGTTTTTTAATTCTTGACTAACGTAATAACGTCTTAATCAGCAGTTTTGTCTTGTTTTCCAGTTGCTATCTGAACATTAGGGTCTCACGACACTGAGAAACGTGATGTTTAACTTTACAGTGCTGTAAATTTAACATTAATCTCAAATCAATTTGCAATTTTATTTTCTAGTAGATTCAACCCCTTAACTTTTTGAGAATAGATGTGAAAATGCACAAATGGTTGTAATTCAAGAATGCTTTGGGATATAGTTTTAAAGAAGACACTTGTGAAAGCACTTTGAAAATAAAAGTATGAAAAAGTTGTGGAAGTTTACATTTATTGTAAATCATATTTACTATACTAATGTTTTTAATTTTTATATATAAAATATATATTTTACAAAATAATTTTTACTCTGAAATTATTATAACATCAAAGCCATATGTCTAACCGAGTTGTGTTCCAAATTTGAAGTTGATATCACAAAAATTGAAGCTCCCATGAGATTTTGTTTAGGGGTAAAATACCACAAATAGCCACCGGGTGAAACCCATATTCCACTGAATTTAGTTTTGATGCATTCTCTGTGTAACAAATTAATACATTTCAGTCTAAATATCACAAAATAGTCGGCAAATATGGAACCTTGAGACGATATGCGTTTTGTCAAGATTAGAAAGGATTTTGATTATAGAGTAGTTCAAATAAATTTTGTAATATGAAAACTGACACCGCTAGAAGAATTTAGAGTACCATTTCCATGGTAACACAACGTCCAATTTCAACAGGATGAATTTGTTTTTTGTAAGCTTTCGATTGACACCTAATGACCCTGGAGCACAAAACCAGCCATAAGGGTATTTTTTGAAATTGAGAGTTATACATCATATGAAATCTGATTAAATAATCTTTCCATTGATGTGTGGTTTGTTAGGACAATATTTGTCAGCGATACAACTCTTTGAAAATCTGGAATCTGAGGGTGCCAAAAAACTCTAAATATTGAGAAAATCTCCTTTAAAGTTGTCCAAATGAAGTCCTTAGCAATGCATATTACTACTAATAATACATTTATGATATATTTACGGTAGGACATTTACTAAATATCTTCATGGAGCATGATCTTAATATCCTAATGATTTTTGGCATAGAAGAAAAATGGATAATTCTGCGATTATAATGCATTGTTGGCTATGGCCACAGATAAACCCGTGAGACGCAGGACCGGTGAAGTGCTCCAGGGGCACATTCATGATGACTACTAAAATATGTGATATGAAGAAAATGCAATAAAAAAAAAATTTTTTTTAAAAGAGCGCCAAGCGGTGACTTAAAATATTAACATATCTTCCTGGTTCATGGAAATATCACAAAAATATTTTGTAAAATGTACATTACAACATGAATGTAAATCTAAAAAATGGGTTTACGGGCTGAATTAACCATTTACATGCACATAATGGCTCCGAGAACACCAGGATGAACAAATTATGCTTCTTTTTCTTGTTTTAAGGATTAGACTTTTTTGTAAAACAAGACAAATTACTGATCAATTTTCTAGGTCAGTGTGGTTTTTTTTTAGGTTGCATTTGAGAAAGCAAATACAGAACAGATCATAAAAATATCGATTTATCAGAACTGAAAAAATCATGGTTTTACTATGTCATGTCATGAAATGCAATGTGGAGCTGTGATGATTTGTAAGGCAAATGATTAGTGTATTTTCAATCTGTTGTAAGATTTCGAGGCTTTTTTCGACAGGATTTTTTATGTTTGGTTGGCATTTTGTAGAGATGTTCTGACGGGGCAAATCCATCAAAGCTATAGTTCAGCTGCAGACGGAAGGCCGACCGGGACAGCTACATGAAAAAACACCCTCTTCACCGAATGAGTATGAGAGGTGGATGGAGACAGGGTGAGTAACTACCCCACACACACACACACATGCACACACCAAAACAACAGAAGAACCAAGCGAAAAGACAACGGACAGACACAAGTGCAGCATTCTTTTTTCAAATAACACCGCTTGGATGCGACCGTCGCCGAACGTGTCCAAGAACTACTACAATGCAAAAGGAACGTGATTGGTCAAAGCGATTTGTGTTTTCGCTTGAAAAAAGGATACTGCATCTTTAAAAGACTAACAGGACTAACCATAGACAGAGAGCAGAGAGCCCTGCATGTGTATCAGCCGTTTGCTTTTGTCTGAGCGTCTCTGTTACTTACAGGTAATATGAGTACGAATAGTAGCTCCTCCTGGCGAGCGAATGAGAAACAGCACAAACAGATGAAGAGATATTGGTGAGTGCAATGTGGGAATCAACCTTACCAACATAAGCAACAGAAAGCTAGTCAACAGCACTTGATCAGCCTGATCTCTCTGGCCCTCGCTGATGGCATTCATTCAAACATGCATGTCTTGTTTTGTACATTTGCGTGCAATCCCTATTTATTGGACAATTGTCTGTTAAGAAAAAAAATAAATAAATCGCAATTCAGAGCATGCAAAAACTCATCATGCATTTCAGGCGCTCTGACTTGATAAATCACTGCAATAAAACTTGAAGCACAGATCATTTAAAAATGTTTTTAAAAAGCCATTTTTAAAGAAAGAAGGGGAAAAAAAATCACATATGCAGAGCACAAACAAAAAAAGAACAAATAATAGTAAAAAAAGCAGCAAATCAAATCAAAAGCTGCTGACTTCCTGCAAAATAAGCAATATGTCAATGACCACCGTTTTAAAGATGCAGTATCGTCAGTTTGAGCGGAAAACAATGATAATCCATTGCTCAGTAGGAACAGAGCCATTTACCGAGGTTCAATCCCAGACAGCACACATCTGGGCCACATCTGGGACATTTTCATTCATCTGAACAGGATGTTACAATACACAATCATCTCTCACGCGAAATGTTCAGACGTGTTTAACGGTCCACTGGTTAGTGAAACAAACACCGTTTTGATTGAAATCATGGGCGTCGGAACCATTGTATGTGGGCGGGACAAGACCCACCCACTTTTTAAGACCAATGATATTGGACCCACTCACTTTTACCGCCTCTAATTCGGCGCATGTCTGTTCACCTAACCAATAAACATTTTATTATTAATATCACACATTACATTTACATTTATGCATTTGGCAGATGCTTTTATCCTTTTATCCAAAGCGACTTACAGTGCACTTATTACAGGGACAATCCCCCTGGAGCAACATGAGTAAAGTGCCTTGCTCAAGGACACACTGGTGGTGGCGACTAAACCTAACCCTAAAATTAATGCTTTATTTCCACTTTATAATATTATAATATAATACAATATTTTCTTCATTTTTATAGAAAATAAATGCCTTTCCGATCTGATATGTGATGGGAAAAATAGATAGACTGGGTAAACCCAGCCTGATCTGCCGGCGATTTGATTTCGCCCTGCAGCTCCGTCTGGAAACCTGTACATTAATTTCTACTGATTCTGTAACACTTTTGCAGCAACCAATCACAGACTGGCTTATCCACCTGGTGCGCTATTGGCAGGTTTAACACGATGACGGATAGAGAAGGATGGATCGATGCCCGTTGATCACGCCTCTTGTGGTCTGATTGGTTGAAGGACTATCCTGTAGCTCAAGCAATAAGAGCGTGGCGCTAGCAATGCCAAGGTTGTGGGTTTGATTCCCAGGGAAAGTAAGAACTGACAAATTGTAAAAATGTGTACCTTGAATGCAATGTAAGTCGCTTTGGATAAAAGCGTCTACCAAATGCGTAAATGTAAATGTATCCAATTGCGTACAGAGTCATTTGAACTATGCCCGTTGATCACGCCTCTTGTGGTCTGATTGGTTGAAGAGATCCAATGGATCCAATTGCGTACAGAGTCATTTGAACTATCCCCGTTGATCACGCCTCTTGTGCAGTAGAAAATACAGAGCAGACTCCCCAGACCAATGTTCAATCTTAAATTGAGCTTGGTCTGGTGATAGCCAGAAGGGAGTAGAGTGAGTTTGGCAAAAGGCGGATTCGAACCTTGGGTCTATTTATGTCATGTGCTTTATCCCTACACTATTGCCACTGTGAATATGCTGGTGTCTTTCGTAGTTTTGTCTGGCTCAACCAGACGTTTAGTAAGGCGGGCTATTTGCACAATGTAAATGGCATCTACTCCAGTAACATTTTTCTAGGCGAGGACCCACCCATATTTTTTTTGCTTCCGACACCCATGACTGAAATTATGTCCATTCACTCCTCATGCTGGCCGCCATGTTCAGATCACATGACCAGCCGAATATTATATTCGCTTTATCTCAGGAAGAACACCTAGTATTGGACACTTCTGCTTGTGGAGTTAATTAAGGGATCACAAATACAGTATTTCTGTACTAGCCAGGTGTCAGCTTAACG
>CM031962.1:1941019-1946019 GCA_018749465.1 Paracanthobrama guichenoti | reverse complement strand
CGCTTTACTTAAGCCTTTATGTATAATGCATTATACAAGTATTTTTAATGCATTAATTATGCCTTGTAATGCACTGTATGATTGCATATAATACATTATAACACTAATCACTGAACACATCTTTAGAAAGTACAGTGCATTAAAACACACGCATATTAATCTGCAAATATTATCATGCATTTTAACTTTGGTTACAATTATGTATGAAAAGATATATTATACATTATGAATACTTTTATAATGCATTATACAGAAGGGCTTTAAGTAAAGTGCTACCCAAATGGTAACTTTAACTGAAATAATAAAAAAATAATAATAAATATATATAAAAAAAAAACATTTCAGCAAGGATGCATTAAATTGATCAAGTGACAAAAGATTCTATTTCACTAGTAAAAAGGGCTTGTAAATGGGCTAAATAATGAATTGATTGACATGAGATGTCTATGGGAGATCGTCATTAGTGTGTGTGTAGAGGTTTGCTGTGTGTACACTTCTGATTCTCTCTGCGCGGCTTTAACCGAGATTTCGTCGGCTGGCACGAGCGAGCCCTCGGTGGCGTTGCTGTCAGTGGTGCTGATGGGACGCCCTGCGGCTGAGGATGTGATGAGATGGCAGTGGGAGGAGGATGTTGGTGTGCCACTTCAAGAGCCAACACAAACATCTAAAGAGCCACATGTCTCTGTCTTACCTTTTCTTCACCAGAAGGATGGCCACGAGCACCAGCAGGATGAAGACCAGGACAGCCGCGCTGATGCCGGCGATTTTCACCACTTGGTCGGTCTGTTTGGCCGGATCTGGAATCACTTCCGGCTCCTCGGTGGCCCCTGGAAAAACAGAATCGGTTCATGCATGAGTGGAGCCATGGCTTAATGTTTAGCAATTTTAGGAGCTTTTTCTTACTGAGATGCCACATTCTAACACCAAGATAATTACTTTCGACAAGGTACTTCTACATTCAAACATCCTGAAAGTCTTCTGACCACAACAGCTCCGGATGTTTCACAAATTGTGCCGAAAAGAAATAATGAAAATTTCCCAAAATGCTTATAACTTTTGATTAAATTAGCCTATTATAATGAATCTGGTCTTAAAATCATTTCGTTTTTCTTTAAAAACATACTTTTTTGAACTCCTCCTAGACCGTTTGTCAGATTTTCACCAAAAACCAAATCGTATCATCTTTAGATGCCGACAAAACATTATGGATTTTGTGTCGATAGACAAAACCATTTTTGTATACCGCAGCAATAAAATTGAGGCATGATGCCAAAATGACTCAAATTGAGGCTGTATCTCTGCAATTCAATCATGAAAGTCTCCTGACCACAACAGCTCCCTTTAAATGCCTGGACGTTTCACAAACATTCGTTTGCAGTGTGATTTCATCTCTCGCTGCCAAAACATAACAGAACGGCTTGAAAATGACTGTCGGATACGTTTCTCCAAACATTGGCAGACAACCACAGTATCATTCCATTGTTGAACGCTAATATTATTACCTGGCACGAATACATTATGCAAAACACAGAAATGAGTCTGCTCTAAAAATAAATGTAGGAAGCAGTTCAAAGCGAAGATGCTGCCTCCGAGCGCAGCCTAAAGAACAGAGTGTGAACGGTGCCATGTCGAGCTAAACCGAATGTAAGGCCTCTGGGAGATTCAGGAGCGCTGCACACGGCACTGAAATCACTGTACACTGGAGTACACACTGCGTCACAGAGGCTGCAAACACACACATCTCAAAGTGAACATACAAACTGTATTTCATGTCTCTTGTTCTGGTGTGTTAAATGTGCAAATATTGAAACTATACATATTTATTATAGTAATGAAATAAAAGGCCACTTAAGTGCACTTAAAGAGACTCTCATGACACACTTAAGGACACATTTAAAAAATGCACTCTTGTAATCATGTCAAATTAAAAGTTCAATTGTTATTTTTTAGTAATCTTTTGCTGTGCTTTAAAGAAGTGCACTACTTTGGATGTGTTGACTAACATACTGAAGCACATGTAAAGCACTTGATTATTATTAGGGGCCAAGCACCTATTGTAATCGTTGGCGTACTTCTTTTTCCGCTCGAGTCTATGGCCCACAGAAGCACTTGTGGGAAAGTTATGAAATTTGGCACACTGATAGAGGACAGTCTGAACTGTCACCACAGCAAATTCTGAGTCTCTAACTCAATTGCTCTAGCGCCACCACCTGTCCAAAGCTGTCCTCATGTTTATGCTAATAACTATTGACCCGGAAGGGCTAGAAACAAAAATCATTTTAAACTTTCCGAAAAAAAAAAAAAAAAAAAAGATTTTTTCTAACTCCTCCTAGGCCATTGCTCAGATTTTCACGAAAATTTAAGCAGATCATCTTCAGACCATGCCGACAAAAAGTTATGGAATTCAAGTTGATTCGTCAAACCGTTCTCGAATAACACTCAAGCAAATTGGACGAAGTGTCCACCAAAATGGACGTGAGGCTACATCTCCGCAACACTTTAGTGTATTCTGACCAAACTTGGTGTGTGTTATGACAACCATGACCTGAGGCAACCTGCAACGTTTCAGAGCAGTGCCATCTAGTGGTCCGGAGATATGAAAAATGGCTTTTTTGCTTATAACTTGTGAACGCTTTGGCCAAAACTGGTCGCTTCAGATTCAGTGCATCATGCCGAGTCATACGATACCCAAATTACCCATATTTGACATTTTGGACGTTGGCCATTTTGAATTTTGGCAAAAAATGCTATATTTTACAAACGCATTGGCATATCATTACGAAACTCGGTATGTGTCTTCGTCACCATGTCCTGACGGTACTCAAAAAGTTTTGGGGAATTTGGAAATAATGAAATTTCCAAAAAACATATAACTTTTGATTAAATTAATCCATTATAATGAATGTATATAACTTAATAGTCTTAATAGATTCCTTGGGTCATGCCGAAAACATAGATGCCAATGTTGCCATATTTGGCTGAACTTCCTGTCCACCATTTAGTATATCTTTAAAAACCTACTTTTTCAAACCATTTTTCCGATTTTCACCAAAATCGAATCGTATCATCTTCAGACAATGCCGACAAAAAGTAATGGAATTCAAGTCGATTCGTCAAACCGTTCTCGAAGAACACGTGAACAAATTTGACGAAGTGCTCACCAAAATGGACGTGAGGCTACATCTCCACAACACTTTAGTGTATTCTGACCAAACTTGGTGTGTGTTATGACAACCATGACCTGAGGCAACCTGCACAGTGCCACCTAGTGGTCTGGAGATATGAAAAATTGCTATTTTTGCTTATAACTTCTTAACTTATTATATATATATATATATATATATATATATATATATATATATATATATATATATATATATATATATATATATATAAAAATACAGAAACATGTTCAACATTTCATGTAAAATTAACATTATTCTGTCAAAATACAGAACATTTCCTTTTAAAAAAGAAATTAGATGTAATAGCAAAATACAAGCAATTTCATTGTACAATTGTATAACATTGTATAACAAGGCATTTCATTGTATAATGACAAAAATACCGACCATTACCTGTGTAGGATGTCATAAAAACTTTTTCAGGTTTTTTTTTCTTATACTCTAATGTAATACCCAAAAATGTGTATTTTCTGTGGGTATCAGGAGGATATTTAAAATGGCATGTCGTTCTGAAATATCTTGATCACTACAAAAGCTAGTATGAGTTCATGTGGTGTGAGGCCGGAGCTTCCTCTATTGTGTCAGTGCACTGCAGTGGAGCTTCGGGGTCTATAACCCTGTCAGAAATACATCACTGCCGACTGAAATACCTCTCGCACACCGATATAACAGCACAACTATCATTACGGCATCTACGGCTATTGATCCAAACTCCAGCTCGCTGCGTATGACATTTACGGCGCTCCCGATGCTGACTCCACTCATGGCTCTGCCTGTAAATGCCGCATTGTGCGAGCTGTCTGGGCAGCAGAAGTAAATGGATCTTCGCTGTGTCCTGAAGCTCTACTATAAGCTTTTAAGAGTGATAAGGCAATGACCCGCTGACATGGGCCTCTTAAATAAAGCCATCAGCTGTACTCTCCTGCCTCTGGATCTGTGGGGCAGCTTATTTTACCCAACAATAACACTCAGACAAAACCAAAGGCACCGTCACACGGCTCTTCCGCACATTTGGGCGAGTGAGCAGCCTGGGGCCAAATGGCCGAGATGCAGTGCTGCCCTAATGCACCGGCCCTTCATCATCAAACCACACTCTTCCTCTGGGCTTTAAGAACCGATCACACACACGAGTGCTGCGTTAGCTTCACTCGACCTACTAATGAAGCTCAAACACACACATATCTCCGTCAATAACAAATAAGCAGGTTTTCCAGCATCTTCTGCATATTTGATCCCTCTCCAGCAGTGTGTGTGTGATTCTGAGATCTGAGGACGATTGAGGGACTCAAACACAACTATTAAAAAAGCTTCACACATTCACTGACGCTCCAGAAGGAAACACGACACATTCAGAGCCAGGGGTGAAAACTTTTGCACAGGAGGAATATTTCCACATTTTTCTTATTTTGTTTAAATATAAATTTTTTTTCATTTAGTCCTGCCCTTCAGAAGCATTCCAGAAGACAAATTAAGTACAATTTATCTTTATCTTTAAATTGCAAAAGTTTTCACCCCCGGCTCTTAATGCGTCGTGTTTCAAGTTGCGCCAGCTTGAACAAATAATGCAACCTATTACACTCAACCTTTTAAGTTACCAACTTAAAAGATTTCTGATGGACTTTTTCAGAGTTGTTGATCATAATGCTGTCTATTTTTACACATCACCCCATCCTTGCGTCCAGGAAACTAAAATATTGTCTATTGAACTAAAATATAACCAGAAATATATCTTATGCCACTAGCATCACAAAATGAAATTGCAAAAACAAGTGTTTTTGAGCATTAACAGGTTTTCTGAACACTCCCAAAAACACC
>CM031962.1:1724315-1804689 GCA_018749465.1 Paracanthobrama guichenoti | reverse complement strand
TCTCTGTATAATATCAGTCTTTAAATGCAAGATATTTAAAGTTTACCTAAAGTATAGTTCTACTTTAGCACAAACAAATACACGCAAGTATGTCTTTAGTTGGACTTCAGCACTATTTCTGGATACCTAAAGTAAATTAAGTACATCATTCCTTTGAGTATATCAGTGTAGTATACCAACAGCACAATTGCAGGGTATTTATATTAAGTATGTAATATGTAAATGTATTTGCAGTGTGCTTAGCATCAAATAAATGTATTTCAAATATATTTTAGTATATTTATTTTTCACTAGATTTAAGCCACAATGACATGTATTTACTTTGTATTTTAAGTCTACATGAAGTTGTAACAAGTAATCTTTTTTCCTTGTAAAAACAAAGCATTCAGTTTTAACAGAACTCAGGTATAGGACAGATTCCCCAAAATAAACCTAAAGTATAGTAATACTGTATGTGAACTGATGCCTTTAACTGTATTGTTCTCTGGTGTTTGCTGTTCACAGTGGAGCAACAGCAGTGCTCAATGTGTATAAGTCACTGTGTATGCACACATCTGTCTTTTTAATATGCACAAAATGGCGCCTATTTTTCAAGTACAAAATCACAAAGCTTGCATTTATTGCCACTTTACATTTAAAAGAAATCACATAATGTGTGCATTTGTTCCTTATATTGTGTGCTCACATAGTATGTTTTAGCATATATATTTAAAGGGGCCATGAACTGAGAAATCTAATTTTCCTTTTGACACATAAGAGGTCATCAGACTATAAGAATATCCTGTAAGTTTCAGAACTGAACGCTTCCCTGTTAGTCCAAAAACAGCTTTTATTGTAACCGAGCCCAGAGAGCGACTCGTTGTGGAATGAGCCTGTAATAGATGGAGAAAGACCGCCTCTGCAGAAGAAGATCAATGCCTACTTCATCATCACAACTCTGGCCCCGCCCACTGGAGTGTTAGTGAGATGACGAGGAGAGACGAACGGACTACAAATAACATTCCCTTCCAAAGGATCCTAATGCTAGGAATGTGCTTATTTATTTTCATCAATGTGAATGTCTCAGTTGAGCATTATTTATTTGTGTTCGCTACATTTCACTGAGGATTCTTTGGGAAATCAGTCGCAAGGCTTTGCAAACAGACTTTTATCATACGGACTCGACAGTAATGCCACAACATGTGAGTAACCGTGTTAACTCTAATGCCTGATCTGAGACCAGTGATTTCTGATATGTAATGATTCATGTACAGTCAGATGTTCTTTATCTGTGTGTCAGTAAATCAAACCAGTGACTAAACGCTCAACTTCACATTGTTTCTCTGTAGATGAAAATAATCTGTTATTTAAACTGTGATTAAATTATATATACAAAGCCATCAAAGTTTACACTGAAGTCTCACAGCAGCCAGTCACAGCAGTGGGCGTTTACACTGAAGTCTCACAGCAGCCAATCACAGCAGTGGGCGTTTATACTGAAGTCTCACAGCAGCCAATCACAGCAGTGGGCGTTTATACTGAAGTCTCACAGCAGCCAATCACAGCAGTGGGCGTTTACACTGAAGTCTCACAGCAGCCAACAGCAGTAAATCATACCAACATTATAAGTGCACCCCAGGAAACATTATAAAACAATAAAACAATGCAGTTCATGACCCCTTTACAGGAGCTGTTCATAAATGTGGCGCATATGTAACTGATACATGCATTTGATGCTGAACAGAACTGCGGTTGTGAGCAGGATGGTCAAGGATGATCAAATATCAATCTATAGTCTGTCTATATAATCAAATTGTCCTACTAACATGGCTTTTCTATAATGCTGATGTAAGCTCAGAGTTTTCAGACGGCTGTCAGACTTTAACACGCTCTTATATCATAACATCAGAGACAGAGAGAGAGATTAGATCCTACAGTAGACGCATGCTCTCAATCCAAAGGGCTTACCTTTAAATGCCAGTTTTAAACACTGCGTTTTACTTTCCTGAAAAACAAAAACAACAACAATTCACAGTTACTTCTCCATTAATAGCAGAGCAGAATGACATAAAGATGTCAAAACAGAAATCTGCAAAACATATAGAGTAGAATGACTGGTATTTTAATCTCTTCATATACCCGGATGACACACTTAATTAACCGGAAAAATGAAGTGTGAATGATGCAGCTTTAATTACACAGCTATGAGATCTGATGATGAACGACAAAATAACCTAACAAAATTCATACATGACTAAACTCATAAGTGCATAGTGTGTCATAACCCAACTTCTGAGCTTTTTACAAGATGTAAAATAAGTCTCTGATGTCTCCAGAGTATGTATGTGAAGTTTCAGCTCAAAATACCACACAGATCATTTTTATAGCACGTTAAAATTGGCACTTTTTGTGAGCAAAAATGCACAGTTTTTATGTGTGTCCCTTTAAATGCAAATGAGCTGCAGCTCCCTGCCCCCTTTCAGGAAGAGGGCGGAGCTTCAAGAACTCATGTTAGCAGCTCTGATTACCTCTCTCACACACACACACACACACACACACACACACACACACACACACACACTGAACATGTCAGAAACTGTTCAGCCTTTTATGATCAGACCGGAGTCGGACAATGATGGAGAGACTCAAGAAGAAGAGACAACATGTAGAATGAGACAGGACGTTTCTGAAGGGATAGAGGATGAGTTTATGAGTTAACGATCTTCAGTCATTGATTAGCATATTCTGTCATGATAATCTATAAACCGCTGGTGTGGGAACTGTTGTGAGATGAGCAGAGAATATCTGCTGATGAAGAGAGAACAGGGATAGTTTAGTTTAATTACGGTTATAACTTATGATGTCATCTTGCTTTATGACATGCTATTGCGTTTGTGTTCGTACTGTATCAATAAATGTGAAAGACGGACGACAGCTTGAGCGACTCCCAAATGTGCTCGACTACAACAACTCTTCCTCTTCTCAACATGTTCCCGGGGGCGGGGTTATGTAAATGTTAGGGTTAGTGATGTCACTAGCTCGTTGTAGTCCTGACCAGCCGTTTGTTGTAGTCCTTAAAGAGATTTCTATAAAAGTAAATATCTCCCTTTGCTTAGAGCGTCGTAACTTTCCAGATGTTGTTTCAGCTCACACAGCGACACTACACACTCACTAAAGCTAAACACATCAAATAATAATCAACCACCGCTTTAAGTCACAAGTTATAATACAATAATAAAAGGGCATTAAGCAACACGAATAGGATTTTGCTTAAAGACAGTTGTGATTCTGTAGCGACTTGAGGAATATGTGTAATGTGTTGATATGAGGAGTGTGTGTGTGTTCATCTGTCATCCGCTGACCTTCTCCACGCTGCTGACCGCCTGAAAGTAGATGTTGTAGTTTTTGCGGGGTGCGAGGGGAGCGTTCCAGTAGCCGTGGTACGTCTTGTTGTCTCCCACCGTGAACGGCAGCGGCTCTGGGAGATTCCTGGGCGGGAGCTCCGCCGCAAAGTAATACGGCAGCCCAGCGCTGGCGGCGTTCTGATAGGACACCGGCTCGCGGTAACACTCCCCGCCTCCGGCCTCCCGACGTGCTCGGTGCGGATTGATCTCCTTCACTACGATCTGATAGGAGCTGTGGATGATGGACAGAACATGACATTTATTTACATCTACACCAACACCTCAAGCTTTCACCTCTCACACAACAAGAGCATTAACATAATCATCTCATAATGCAGACAACATATAATTTCTTTTGTTTTGAGATGCCGATTCTGTGTTTGTACTCACTGACAAAATCTCCTCAACCATTCAGATGTCCCATTCACCAAAGTTTACATGTTTAACCCTGTAAAGCCTACTTTATCATATTGCATATGCCCATTTCTTAGTCTCTATATGATCCTCATGATCAGGACATGATCTCCTGCAGTCCTTCTGTCTCTGATTGACTCTAAAATCTAAATCTTAAATTTTTCTGCTCTCAAATCTGACCTGATTTTATCAAGTAAACGCAAGAATAACTGATATTGTTAGTAATATTTCAGCTGGACTGAAGCGATGGTTTACTTCATTATCCAGACATCATTTATTATAAAAATCATGAGCATCAAATTTGATCATCAGGCTTTTGAGGAAGGTTTATTTGTATTGTATTGCATTGCATTATAAGTTTTAAAACTAGAGATTTGATCATAAAACTGAGCATTTAATATCATCTTACTAAGACATTACTGGCAGACATTGATATTGAAATGCATTTATGTAAGATCTCATTGATTTACATTACAAGCATCCGAATTTCATCACGTTTGTCCATATAAATATCAGCATCTGCAGCAAATGGCATATTTTTTCCTAGTTTGGGCCTTATTTTCACAGTTCAAGAAACTCTTCCATTTCAGAAAAAATATTATTGTCTGACTATTATGTCAGGCATTACAGAGTTAAATCATTTTACATAAAAACGTCACATTAAACACTCTGTGCTCTAACAGCATCCGTATTTCCCTTCACTTTCCCAATGGTCTTTTTCTGCATTTTCTGAACTTCAGTAAATAAGTTTCTCCTCGTCCAGAATGTGTCTGTAGGAATGAGTCTGTCACATAGATAACGGAGTTACTGAGAGACAGTGAGGAAGAGGAAGAGTGTTGAGAGGAATACGGAAAAGCTGAAAGAGAGATAGAGCTGAGAAACATAGGAAGTGAATATAGGAGCAGCAGCAGAAAAAACACACACACACACACACACACACACACACACACACACACACACACACACACACACACACACACACACACACACACACACACACACACACACACACACACACACACACACACACACACACACACACACACACACACACACACACACACACACACACACACACACCTGATGGGAGCTCCTTTAGCCTGGGCAGGTTTCAGCAGGACGGTGATGGTGGTGGCCGTCTCGTTCAGGGACGCCTCCGACCCGTCATACTCCTCTAGAGTCGGCGCTACAGAGACAGAGAGAGCCAATGTGTCAACAGTTTCCCATTAATACAGTCGTGTGTTGGCGAAGCTTCACTGAAACTCAATCCTGAACTCTACAAGCTGTTCACAATTCAGAGTCGCTGAAAAACAAGTCACTGTTTGCACGAAAACAACGAGAATCTCAAACTGCTTAATACTGTACAAAACACACACTTACACCAACTATACAATACATGAGCAAACTGAACAGAAATACAGTAACAGTTTATTACAACTAAATACATTTTAGCTCAGGTCTATGAATTAATATTAACAGATACATCTTTTGAAATTAATCATGTATTAGTAAATGTTCAAATTAACACACGCATACTCTACACACACACACACGCACGCACGCACGCACGCACACACACTTCACTCTGCATGAATAATTAAATTTGTCTTTCTCTTTCTTTTCAAAGGCAGGTTTTTCTTCCCTCGTGTTTTGTTAGCTCCACCTACACTTCTCTCACTCTCAACAAATCTGAAGTGATGGATTTATGAAACGCCAGGAAATCATATTTCCCCTGTATGACATCTCGAGCGGTGAAGAGCACAACAGCAGCAGAAAGCCTGAGGGGACGTGATGAGGTTACGCTCCTCGGCGCTCATTAGCAAAACACAGGAAGAGCTTTTACATCCAGCTCAGCTGATTACAGCCCATAATTCAACATCCTTTCAGAAGCAGATGCAAATGCAAACAAACAAACAAAGAAGGGCTCATTCATCTTTACAGAACACATTATTTATTTTTATCTCAATTAGTAAACCAGAAATGAGCTGACTTTGGTGAACGGGTCGAAAGTTATTAAAAAATACCGATTACGCAGCAAAACCTTCACACATACAGTATGTTCCAGCGTTTTGGGTCAGAAAGATGGAAAGAAATGAATACTTTTATTCAGCAAGGACGCATTAAATTAATCAAAAGTGACAGTAAAGACATTTATAATGTTACAAAAGATTCTATTTGTTCTTTAGAACTTTTGTATTAATCAAAGAATCCTGGGTTTGCATATGATACTGAGCATCAAATCCTCATATTAGAATGATTTGTGAAGGATCATGTGACACTGAAGACTGGAGTAATGACGATAAATTCAGGAATAAATTACCCTTTACTATATATTCACATAGAAAACAGCTGTTTACATGATAATCATATTTCACTGTTTTTACTGTATTTGTGATCAGATAAATGCATTGAAAAATCTCACTGACCCCAAACTTTTGAATAGTAGTGTGTTTGCAAGTAAAATCACAACATTTTGGAGAGAATAAAAGTACCTGGAGGATTTCACTGCCATTAGGAAACAACTCATAAACTCAACAAATTCATAATTTTCTGCCATCTCTTTCCATACCAACAGATACTCTCAGTCATAACAGAATGAATTCTATTGTTGACTATAGATATATGAGATACTGACTTGACTAAATGGTCCAATTAGAAGACCGGATGGATTTTGACAAACACAACATGAATCCATACACACACCTGATATGTTGGTGGTGACGTTGAGTGTGGTCGGGGGTCCGTATCCCTTGCTGGTACTGGCCCGGATCAGGAACTGGTAGGTGGTTCCCGGGTGGAGCTGTGTGAAGTTGTGTCGCGAGCTGTTCCAGGGCAGCGACACCAGCACGGGCGGCCGCAGCAGCGGCACTGACGGGTCGAACGAATGCACGCTGCTGTAGCTGATCTGGAGACAGCCAACACATCATATATAGGGATGCATGAGGGGGATTTATTTTAGTTAAGAAATGAGCATTCAAGTTTGAACACAAATCTGACACATAATAGATGGCACAGCATTACCTCGTACTGGGTTATGATGCCGTTGGGCTCCAGAGGCTCTTTCCACTGCAGTGAGATCTTATCCTCAGACGGAGTCGCTCTCACAAACTCCCTGGGAACTGGACCGGGAACTACAGCACAGACAGAGAGAACTGGCTTTAATGAGAAAACAACGTTGGCTGGTCGGGTGTCTCACAGAATGGGGATTTGCCATCAGATGTTTGGCTACAGACTGATATGCGTTTATGATGAGCAGTGCTGATACTAATATCTGAGCAGAGCAGCTGATGGGAAAAATGATGCTGATATGCAGTACCAGGGGTGTCGCGATAAAAGGGCATCTTAATCAGAGTTTTTTTTGCAATGATTCTATTTTAGAAACACTTTCCATTTCTACAACATCACAGCTGGAACAACAATATAAAAAGTATGACGATGAAAATCTCAGGTTCTTATATTTATATGTTAGCGGTTGAAACTCTCTTCATATCCTGATAGCAATCAATTATAGCAGCAAAAAATGTCCGTCCAATCATTGCACACGCTCTTCTGATTGGCTGTGATTTCTGGTTGATTTGGTTGTGAGTGTAGTGCGCTTGCAGAGAGACTCCGCCCACACGCTCTTCTGATTGGCTGTGATTTCTGATTGATTTGGTTGTGAGTGTAGTGCGCTTGCAGAGAGACTCCGCCCACACGCTCTTCTAATTGGCTGTGATTTCTGGTTGATTTGGTTGTGAGTGTAGTGCGCTTGCAGAGAGACTCCGCCCACACGCTCTTCTGATTGGCTGTGATTTCTGATTGATTTGGTTGTGAGTGTAGTGCGCTTGCAGAGAGACTCCGCCCACACGCTCTTCTGATTGGCTGTGATTTCTGATTGATTTGGTTGTGAGTGTAGTGCGCTTGCAGAGAGACTCCGCCCACACGCTCTTCTGATTGGCTGTGATTTTTGATTGATGTGGTTACAAGAGCAAGTGCGCTTGCAGAGAGACTCCGCCCACACGCTCTTCTGATTGGCTGTGATTTTTGATTGATGGTTACGAGAGCAAGTGTGCTTGCAGAGAGACTCCGCCCACACGCTCTTCTGATTGGCTGTGATTTCTGATTGATTTGGTTGTGAGTGTAGTGCGCTTGCAGAGAGACTCCGCCCACACGCTCTTCTGATTGGCTGTGATTTTTGATTGATGTGGTTACAAGAGCAAGTGCGCTTGCAGAGAGACTCCGCCCACACGCTCTTCTGATTGGCTGTGATTTTTGATTGATGTGGTTACGAGAGCAAGTGTGCTTGCAGAGAGACTCCGCCCACACGCTCTTCTGATTGGCTGTGATTTTTGATTGATTTGATTAATTAAAGTTAGTATTCTTCATGGTTCCTAAAACCATGACTCATATTACTTTTGGTGACGAATATAAATTATGCCTACATCTGGATATCTTTTTATTTAACACTGTACCTGGCTGGAAGACATGCTCATTAAATCATTCTGCAGGATAAAATAGGCCATCAGCACAGCACAAAAGAAAGGGGCAGAAATGATTGTACACTGGTAAGAGCATGTCATTTCATCAAAACGTCCGCTTCAAGTCATTTGCATATGCACAGATGAATACAAATGGTGTTCCTAAACCAGGGTCTGCCGGCATTGAGCCCAAAGAGCTGCTGACGGTGGCCTTTATTGTGCCGCAACACTATTCATGTCAAGGCGACTGACGAAAAAAGTTCTGCAAGCGATGTGCACGTCCCAGATGTGTCAAGAAATCACAGCATCTAACCCACTTATGACTGTCAGGTGCGCTTGTGTTCAATATATCCCTGCCTTTATCCTTATTTGAATTATTCGCCTCACTCATCTCCCGAAAAAAATAAAGAGTTATATTTATACATTCCTGACATGTTTTGATCTGTTTCTCCATGAGAGAGATGTTGCATGAAGAGCTTTAACTGTCAGCGCAATCATGTAAACATTTTAAATGGGCCAGTGCTACTCTTGATCATTGGGATGTATTGTCAGTCAGCTGCTCTTCATTGTTTCAGCAGATCTATATGGGATGCCGGACGTTTTCATGGTGGGATTTGGAGTTCAGAACTGACACTATTATTTTCAAATGTCATGAGGATGCATGAGCGGGTCACATCATTGAGCAGAAGTGTGTCCTACCAAACGCTGACACACATCTCGCCGTGCTACTCACGCATCGGATCTGTTCAGAGAGCAGAAACAATCTGAGATTTGTTTCCATTGCAAAACTGAACTGCCACTGATCTGCCAGAACCTAAAGCTCTTCTCACAAATATCTGTAAACAGAGGAAGACCGTCACGCTCTGAGTTTGATGCCGTGATACTCGGATAGCTGAGTTTCAGCCGTGTCGTCTAAACTCTTTAAACTCTGGCCTGCTTATATCATCACTGTAAGCTGCTTTTTACTCTTGAATGAATGAACCCTATATGGGCTTCTACCCTTAGGTTTCTATGAATGCTGCAAACAATCATGATAATCTGATTCCTCTGATTCGATACGTGGTCTCTCAACTGGCCGATCACATTGTTATGATGCAGAAGATGCAAGTATATTGTGCTTTGGTTGGGAGATAATATGCTCAAAACATGCTACTTCTCTTCAGGTCATCACTCATTCTCTATAGGGTTCAGGTCAGGAACTGGGACGGCCATGGCAGAAGCTTCATTTGTGTTGATTTTGATGTTTATTTTGGGATCATTGTCCTGATGGAAGATCCAACCACGGCCCATTATCAGATTTCTAGCAGAAGCATCAGGTTTTGATTTTTATCTGTTGGTATTTGCTAGAATGCATGATACCATGAACCTGAACAAGAAGTCCAGGACCTCCAGCAAAACAACAGGCCACAACATTAAAGATCCAGCGGTGTATTTAACCGTGGGCATGGGGGACTTCATCCCATCTGGTGTGTTTTTTACTTTGCTCTGAGCACAGAACCAGGTCCCGTCTGAAGATCCGGTCGTGTCTGATCTGAATATGCTGGAGTTTGTTTCTGGATGAGCGAGGAGGATTTTTCGTGAAACCCTCCCAAACAACATGTGGTGATGTAGGAGCTGTTTGATCATTGCTTTAGGCTTTCTGAGCCCAAGACTCAACTAATCTCTGGATTCTCCATCTGTGATCTTGGACAGTCTTTGTCCACTCAAACTCTCCTCCTCTCGTGCATTAGGACGATATACACACACGTCCTCTTCCAGGAAGATTCGTAACATCTTTAGTTGATTGACCTTCTTAATTATTGCCCTGATGGTGGAAATGGGGATTTTCAATGCTTTAGCTCCTTTCTTTCTGTTTTGTGAAGCTCAGCAATCTTTTGCTGCACATCAGAACTATATTCTGTGGTTTTACTCATTGTGATGAATGATTAATTTCCTCATATTTATACTCCTGTGGAACAGGAAGTCATGGCTGGACAGTTACATGCTCATAGTCACCCTGGTGTGCCAATTAAAAAAAATAAAAAAATAAATGGGAATATACTTCAAAGATAAATTCTAGGGGTGCCAATAATTATGGCCGTGTTTTGGAGAAAAACATTTATTTCATAATGAGTCCCCCCCCCACTCTCAATTGTTTTACTTCAATGAAAGATGATAAACGATGCAGATTTATTTTCACAGCCGTCTTTCCTCATATTTAGCAAGAGCGCTGACCACAACTGTAAATGTGCTCGTTGTTTGTGCGAACATATGATGGTATTTTGACCAGCTTTGAGAACTCGTAAAGAGCTTATAAAGTGTGTAAAGGAGTCAAAACACACACTTCGTCACACACACAAACACAGATCTGCTGTGAGGAGACGCGGCTCTGACGCCTGTACCAAACTGAGATGGGCAACATTACGACTATTTTGACTATTCTGTCCTGTTTAGAGTCGCATCTTGTGACATCACGTCCTGTTTTTGGTTCGTTTAGATGTCTTTGGTTCATATTTCAGTCGAACCGCACTAGAGTTCGTTTGGAAGCAGACAGAGGCCCATCTTTCGTTTGTTTGGTGCGCAAAAGTGTTCAGATGGCATTCGTTTTAATCAAATCAAACCTACTAAGAGTGAACTGATACACACCCTAAGAGAACAGATATTACCAATATCCTACCAAAGGCATTGAATGTATTATGAATAAATAATATGAGCAGAAAGGCCCGTTATAGTAAGAGCTTTGTCCCTACAGCCATACAGCTTTAAATAATCCTCTTAAAGTATAGAGACATCAGCCATCGGTGTGCTGTGCTCTTGTCTATGTTGTGATCCGCGGTGTCTATTAATGTATAATCTGCATATTATTTTAAGTCTGCGTGTGTTTGTGTTATGTATGCACCCATTGTGGAAAAGATTCATTTTTATGTATTCATGTTTAATTACACCTATGGATTGTTTAATATCTATGTAAGAATGGGATCACTGCTGTAGTTCTCGTACCGTCCTCCTCTGTCTGGATGACGGTCTCGTCGCTCTCCTTGCGTCCCTCCGGGTTGGTGAGGATCATCTTCAGGCTGACGTTGGTGTTGGGAGGCAGGTTGCCCACCACGTGCCGGGGGGCTTTGGGGTCCATCTCCAGGCAGTCGGCTTTGCTGTGGTTGGGGGTTTTGTGGTAGTGGTAGCAGATGGTGACGTTGAAGGTGTGGCAGCGGGTGATGTTGTAGCCCAGCGACTCCCAGTCCACGGCGATGAAGCGCGCCTGCGTCTCCGCGATCTTCAGACTCTTGGGCGTCCGCATGGGTTCTGGGAAAGAGGATGAGAGACGGGTTACTCAGTCGGACTTTGAAACACTGTTCATTCTTAAAATGTAATTCATAAGATGTCACGGTCCTGGAGGCAAAATAAAACTGTGATATGATACAGATCCATTCATTCATTTTTTTCCAAGATTGCTTGCCATATCCCCTCATCTCCTTATCTTCCCCCCCTTTTTTTGTATTAGGCGATCTGAATGCCAGTTGTGGACACATGATATCCCAATGATTGGTGATTTTTTCATATTTTCCAAATGCATGTTAATATTCTATAGTGAATGATTCATCCGTGCATGTTTATTTTTGGATTGCTCATGTTTACTTAAAAATGTCATAACTGGATCTTAGAGTGAAACGTCAGTCTTCTGACGAATGCAGGATTCTCCAATCATTTAGTCCGATTAATCCCCTGGTACTATTTACGCATTGGACAAAATTACAGATTTGAAATGAAATCAATGAAATGAATGTACTATATTTTAGTTCGATAATGTTTTTTTTATTTTATTTAATATTTTGTATTTTCAGGGGATTTTATGGTGCTAAATTATATTTATGCAGCAGTTATAATCCATTTATTCACTTTTTGTGAACCTGAAAATAAAACCTTTAGAGCACAGACTGAAGGTTGGTCTCTTTTTAAAGACAACACTTAGAAGATTATTGCAGAAGTGGAAAAAGAATAAAAAGTCAACTTGAAAAAATGAAAAAGAGAACTTATAAAAATATTTGTGCATTTTTCATAACAAATGTACAATTTAAATTTTTCATGAAGTATATATTTTAAAAAATATACTGTATTTACTCTAAAACTGTTAGAAAATCAAAGCCATAAATCTAAACAAGTTCCAAATTTGAGGTTGATATTTCAGTCAGATTGTGTTTGGGCGCAGTACCAAACACTTCCACTAGAAATTTGTCTCTCATTCATTTTCAATGCACTTACTTTTGCGAACAACACATGTGTGACTGTTTTTTTAGGACCATTTAACCTTTTCAAATCATTTCA
The DNA here is from genome assembly GCA_018749465.1 of Paracanthobrama guichenoti. NCBI lineage: Eukaryota > Metazoa > Chordata > Actinopteri > Cypriniformes > Gobionidae > Paracanthobrama > Paracanthobrama guichenoti. The sequence continues at coordinate 1,792,133 of CM031962.1, read as the reverse complement.
CTGATTTTTTGTTTATGTTCACACAGCAAGTGCCAAAATCATTTACCAAGTTTCGTACCATTCCTATGAAGTAAAAATTGAACATCACCATAGGCTTAAGCCCCACCACTTTCTTACAATTGGCTGCAAGCTACATTTGGACGCTACTTCTCTTTCATAGCAACTACAAAATTGACCAGTTAAAGACTGATCATTTCAGCACAGGATTCATAGAAACGCCTTGTTTAGTTTTAATCTCTGCTAGAAGAGCCACATGACCACACTGATAAACAACCAGAATGACTGCCGCAAACTCACACACACAAACCACAGCATTAGGTTTTATATTTCTCTTTCTGATAAACAAACTCAAGAAAGGTTGAAGTGAAAGCCGAGGCTGATCTGGTACGAGCGGCGCGAGGCAGACGGGAAGTGTTGTGAAAGCAAATGAGGCACCTGTGGACCAGATAAAGGCTCCTTCATACACACAGATGCAGACATTTGAAGCGTCTCTAAATTAGCCAATACATCAGTGCGAGAGAGGGTTCATATAACGCCACCCCATAATGCATCAGTCCAGCACTCCTAGATGGTTTGCAATTACTGTAACAGAGTCATTTATCTGTGCCACACAGCTCGTCAGTGTCATACACACACTGCGTCATGCAATAGTAGCGGTGAGTAGACACAGGGTTTTTCGTATGTAAGCAGATTGTTATGTGTCCAGTACGCTTTGACCCAAACATTAACCTTTACTCTAACGGTAATCTTTGCTTACAGCTCTATTCCAAGCCTTAAATGACCTTTGACCTCAGAGTCAGGCAGGATCGAGCTGAGGTGTGTGGGGTCAGTGATCACATGATCACACATTTAGGCTAGGATTGGAGTAAGAAATGATGCAAATTGCTTCAGATGTCTGAAACATTAAATGGAGTGACAGGTGTGTTTAGGGGTGGAGCTTCATGCTTAATTTTGTCCTAAAAATTTTACGTTTTCCCATTGTACGAATTCATATGAAATCACCACCTCATATGTCTTGCTGTGAGATCGGGTTGAATTATGCACAGCATTTGCTCAGAGAATGCCCTCATTGACCAATCACAGACAACTACTCTAGAAAACTGTGTAAACCATAGATGGACATAGTGTCCGTGAAGTCACCCATAGGTTTCTGAAGAGCATTTTTGAAGCCCAAAGTGGGCGGGGCAGTCTGTCGCCATCTTGGCAGTCACTGCGAGTCACTCCCGGATAACCGAAAATGGGCAAAGAGGCGGGACGTGGGTGGAGCTGAGGTGACGTGATGACTAACAGACAGCAGACAAACGGCAATCCACCTGTCACTCAAGTGGCCACGTCCTTAATTATGTAGAAATTTAAGGCTGAATATAATTTAAACGAATGAGTTATAAAAACATTCACCCTACTCACAGTTGTCATGAAGTGCAAAATTAGCCGTATAGACCAAAACCACTTTTTCTACCAGGCTGTAAACATGTTTTATTCTGCTGTAAAGTTATAATAAGTTGTAAAGTGGCCAGTCGATGAATTGCAGTTTAAGTCACTTCCGTGTTGGTTTCAAGAGAGACCATGGGAGGTTGCTGCTTGGTGTAAACACGAAAAACAATGCAAGTAGGGCATCAACTGACGGCAGGTGAGAGAACATGATGCAAGAGAAGAAAACAGGCAGAAAATCCAGATCAGTGTGTGACGTGTGAACTGTAGCCACACGGAGGGCAGGACACTAAACGAAACAGAGATGGGAAGTACACGCTAACTGTACAAACACACACACACACAAGCTCAGGAGGCCCTTTCCATGTAGTCTAATTAAAACAAGATGCTCTGAATACAGATGAGGAGCTTGTTAACACAGAACAGTGATTGGCTGTTTGCTCAGAGCTTATTAATAAGAAAGCCTTTGCCATCATCCCTTTGGGTGACAATTTCTCTCTCTGACTCATGATTGTCATGAATCTTCAGGAAAGCAAAGAAAACAAGTATTTTGGCTTGATATGAGAAAGATAGCAAAAGCGGTTCCTATGCTCTTGTCAGACCAGCATCATTAGGCAGATTTAGTGTCAATGTCCAATAGCTGAGTTTCTGCAAATAATCATATTTCCTTTCATTTGATACACTCATTTAAGGCTGTCTGACTGCATGTGTTCACAGAACAACAACTGACCTCACCACAGACACATGACTGACAGCCCAAACAGCCAATCAAATCACTGCACTCATAAGCTTTGCTCTTATCTGCCATTTTGTCCGACATACAAACCTGTTTTTTGGCAAATTCCCACCATTATGTTAAAAATGTTTTGTTTGGTACATGTAGGTATCCAGAGAGGCTAGTGAATGAACTAACCAGCCAGTCATCTCAATGAATGCAAGCTTTGCATCAGATGATCAACTAAACTTGTACATTTTAAATGACTGTCCAAAAGCAAAACATCTCTACATCTGCTCAAAGCGAATATTAGTAGTATACAGTATGGTGGATGTTTTTATAAAGTGTATGACCTTGGTTCATTTTACATTACCTTAAATATAAAGAGCATGTCATACATGCAGCAAAGTTAACTTTCTTTTAACTTTATCTTTAAAAAAAAGTTGCCAGCCAGCGCCAGCTTTTTTAAATTTATTACAGAATATTTTGTTGTATGAAAATTTGAACATGCAACAACAACAAAAAATATAGCTGCAAGCAGCAATTATCGGGGCCAAGCACAAAAAGGAACAATATGACATGCCAGCATGACTGGGAGCTTCAGAAAAACTGCAACAATACGCATTATTAGTACTTTTGGGAATTTCATTATAACTGCCTCGAAACATTTTCAGTTCCTTCAGGCATGGTCCCATCGACACATACTGAGCTCCATAACAATACACTAATGCATTCTTAGAATACAGCATTTTAGGACAAAATTCAAAGTGGCCAACGTCCAAAATAGTCAATTATGGGAAAATGGGGAATCATTCAACTTGGCATGATGCACTCAATCAGAAGAGACCCGTTTTTCATATCTTCTAGGCAGTAGGTGGCGCTGTGCCGAAACGCTGCATGTAGCCTCAGGTCATTCTTGGGATGACATGTACCAAGTTTGGTCTGAATATGTGACTGCGTCGGCCATTTTGAATTTTGTCCTAAAATGCTGTATTCTAAGAATGCATTAGTGTATTGTTATGGAGCTCAGTATGTGTCGATGGGACCATGCCTGAAGGAACTCGAAATGTCTTCAAGACAGTTATAATGAAATTCCCAAAAGTACTAATAATGCGTATTGTTGCCGTTTTTCTGAAGCTCCCAGCCATGCTGGCATGTCATATTGTTCCTCATATTGCGGAGATATAGCCTTATTTGGCACACTCTTCGTCAAGTTTGTTTTGTATTATTCGAAAACGGTTAGGTTTATCAAAAAGCTTTTGATAACTTTTTGCAAGATGATCTAGTTAAATTTTCAGGAGGAGTTCCTTTTTTTTGGGCGGGAACATTTGGCAGGAAAATTGTCATGACGTAAAATTACATCATAGTCATTCTGATTCAGCCAAGGAATCAGAGGAAAATTATTTTGTTTCTAGTCCTTACGGTTCAAAAGTTATTAGCATAAACGTAAGTTAAACTTTGGACAGGTGGTGGCGCTAGAGGGATTGAGTTAGAGACTCTAAATATGCTGTGGTGAATGTTTGGCTTGTCCTCTATCAGTGTGCCAAATTTAATTTTACACAGATCTTCTTCACTTGTTTATGGATCTGGGGATTCAGTGCTCTTTCAGAAGATGTGTAACAGCGCCCCCTACCGTATAACAGTGAAAACACGGATAGCTGGAAAAACTCAATGGCAGGGAAAGAGTTTAGGAAAACGGACCAATGTTTGCATGTGAAACGTCAATTACACATCCTCCCCGTGTGTTCATGTCAATGTTTACAACATGTTAACTGTCCAACGAGCTAGATTTAACTATTTTCTCATTTCTACCATTATATTTAGTGTTTCAACATAACATAACCAGCTGGGTTTTAAAATCTTGTGCTTTTGTTTTCCCACAAGCATAAACTGCATGTGAAGTAATTTATTATAAAACCCTCAGTGATCAGAGAGAGTGTCGGACTTTGAAAAGCAGAGACAGTGTTTAAATAAGCACTTGCTATCTTGAGGTCAATTAAAATACATTTCTAATAGTAATCATTTTTAAACTTATTCTTGAAATGTTGTATTTGTTACTAAAGCTTTGATGGCTATAGATGTGATGAATTTAGAAAAGCAATATTATATAATCCAATAGTTACTGTTACTCACAGGCAAAAAAGTTTTTAGTTTTAGTTTGTAAGTGTTAGTTTTCTTCTTCTTCTTCCGCCATGGGAGTCTCTGGCATCCCATAGAACCGTATGGTAAAAAGTTGTGAAATTTGGCACACTGGTAGAGGACAGTCCAAACATTCATATTTAGAGTCTCTAACTCAATCCCTCTAGCGCCACCACCTGTCCAAAGTTTGACTTACATTTATGCTAATAACTTTTGAACCATAAAGGCTAGAAACTAAATACTTTTCCCCTCTGATTCCCTAATTTTCCTGCCAAAAAAATGAAAAGACAGTTGGTCCGATGTTCATGAAAATTTAACCAGATCATCTTCAGACCATGCTGGCAAAAAGTTATCAAAAGCTTTTTGATAAACCCAACCGTTCTCGAATAACGCACAAACAAATTAGATGAAAAGCATGCCAAATAAGGCTATATCTCCGCATCGTTTTGGCATATTCAGACTAAACTTGGTACATGTCATCCCATGCATGACCTTAGGCTACATGCAGCGTTTTGGAACAGCGCCACCTAATGGTCAGGAGATATGACAAATGGCTATTTTTGCTTATAACTTCTGAACGGCTTGCCCAGAAATCATGAAACTGGTCTTTTTGTTACCCAATCATACCCAGCTTTCCCATATTGACTTTTGTGGGCGTTGGCCATTTTGGATTTGGTCCTGAAATGCTGTATTTTAAATTATTTACATTATTGTTGCCGTTTTTCTGAAGCTCCCAGCCATGCTTGCATGTTATATTGTTCCTTTTCATGCTTGGCCACCGATAATTGCTGCTTGCAGCTATATTTTATTTTACGTTACGCCTCTGGTATGTGAGTGTGAGGAAAAGACAGGCAGCCAGGGAGAAAAGTCTCCCCGAGGTTTTAATTTGGAGCTCTGCCACCAGTGACCCTGCAGGATGACAAAACATTTGTCACGACTTACTTACGGCCGGCCCCTCATTGGCACCGCGGCAGGAGAACGACTCGCGAGCGGCCCTGAGGTCAGACGCAATAGAGGAAGCGGCCGGCGGCTGGCACCTGCTGACCCCTCACTCTCTCCGAACAACACACTTCTAATAACACTGATATTCAAGCCCTCCTTCTCTCATTCAGAAACAACTGATGAAAACAGAGTCGGAGAGAGAGAGGAGGAACAACACTGAAGAAGCGAAATATAATAAAGCTAAAGACGTGTCTCTAGGGCCAGTTCAACTCAAAACAAGTCATTATGTGAGTGTCAGTCATGGCGGTGAGGGCTTGTACGTCTCTGACAGGCTGATGTATCGGATTCTTCTATGATTCTTAGAACACAAAGCACAGAGCCTGCAATCACACATGACCGTTTGGCTCATTAAAACACACTCATTATTCTCCAATCTTCTGCTAATTCTGATGCTTGTTCCTCCCGGCTGCTCCGCTGCTCTTTTCTGATGATTAAATGCATGTATCTGCAGCTGTGATTGTATTAGACCAAGCCTCTCTAAAGAAAGACAAACACTCTCACATCGATCGGCCGCTCGTACAAGCACCAATCCTGATGTTTATTCTATTAAATGAGATTTTTCATCAGGATTACAGCCGCACACTGTACATACAGAATCCTAATAAAGCAATAAACCACCAGAGGCTGCAATGGGCTACAGTCTTCAGGCCGAAAGCTGATGTCACGCCAGGAGTCGCTTTATTTTGTGGATTTGTTATAAATTCAACCGCATAATGTTTTAGATATAAAAGCAATCATGTGGTAAAGTGAATAAAATAATGAAAAGTGAATGGCGCTTCATCTCGTTGATTATTTTCACTTTTATCTGGAACATAATGGACACAAACTAAAAGATTTTTCAGATTTTATCATAACCCTGACATGCAATTCATCTGCAGGGTTCCCACTCTTTTTCAGAGATCATTTTCTAGGACATTTTTTTATTTTACTACAGCGAGAATAAAAGACAAGGATCACACCTAAAGTAATCTATTACTCTCCGAGTCTTTAAAAGGCGTACAGTTTATTGCCATGACTTAACTATAAGAATCAGTTTTTAATATGAGCTCTTAATCATACATTATGACTATGGAAGCTTGTTTCCGCTAAGTGCGACCTCTTTATTTTCCTATTCTGAATTTTTTTCTCGCAAAAAGTCAGTCTTTTTTCCCTCAGAATTGGACTTTATAACTAATTTTTTTAAAGAATTTATAAAGAATTGCAAGATATAAACTCGCAATTGCAAGAACAAATTTCAGAATTCGCAATTTTGACTTTATAACTCAATTCTGATTTTATATCACGATTGCGAGAACTTTTTGTAGAATCGTGAAATAAAAAGTTTCCAACGGTAATTGTTTTGGGCCACTGATAAACTCTTTGTTTTTAACTTTTAAGAAAGAAAGAAAAAATTCCAGGACAACAACAAGTTTTTGCAGGACATGTTAGATTTTCTCTAATTTTCCATGTGTTTTCCAGGATGAGTGGGAACCCTGATCTGCCATTTAATGCACCTCAGTAGCTCATTTTACTCACTGTAAAAAGTGATCAGTTGACTTAAAAAGGCGAGGAAACCCGTTGCCTTAAAATGATCAAGTAAATAAACCATGCGCAGTTGACATAATTAAGTTATGTGGAATTGTCAAGTTAACATAACTTAATTTTTTTCAGTTTATTACTTAATTTTAAGGCAACAGGTTTTCACCCTTTTTTAAGTTAAGTCAACTGATCATGTTTTACAGTGCAACTTAACATTGAAATGTTTAATTTGGCTATTCAACAGTCTCAAAAACTATTCCAGCATGTCAATGACTAATTTTCCCATTATTCCCATTGTGCGCACATGCACACAACAGATTCACACACAAAACCTTCAAACTGTACGAGCAGAATCCACCTTAGGACTCTCAGAAAGCTCTCAATTGTCTTCATATGAGTTTGGATCTATTAAACAGGAGGGGGTGGGACAACGCGACTGTCGCCGCGGCGATAAGGAGATGTCACTCACTGTCGAGTAAAAGCCACGAGAGAGGAAATTTATATGCATCCAATTCACACCCACGACCTGTGATCAATTCAGCCTGGCTGAAAACCCCCTGAATTTAAGTGGCGAGCTGAAGGCTGATAGATCCCTGACATCCTCCATCAGTTTAAATGTCAAGCGAGCAATAAAACGTAGTGGTGAACAGCAATGAATTGCTCTGATTTGGTATGGCCCATCAAACTCAGAACCATACACACACACACACACACACACACACACACACAGATAACATTTTTCCTGCCAACAATTACCAGCCTCCCTCTTCCTGTGTCTCTGAGCTGGGATCAATACAAGTGGAGAGCTGCATTAAGTTGCTAGATTAAAGCATTACTCCTCTGTAATAAAGCTTTATTGATCAGCCACTCCATGATCAAATGCGAACACACTTCCCTGAGCCACGTCTGCACCGCACACCGTCCGAGTTGCTCGCAAAAACACCCTTCCTTACAGCACGCTCGAAGAAAAGTCCCATTGAGGAGAAATACACTACATGATCCCTGTTGAGTTTTTTGAGCTGCTTCACCAGCCAATACTGAGGTCAAACACACGGGAATTCATTCAGATTACATACATGTAATTAGGGAACACTAATATTGACAAAAACAACAATATCGACAAGACAGGAAAAACAGCTCACTGCTCCTTTCTGCCTCAAATTAGTAATAAATTCATAATTATTCAGTGCAGACTTGGAAACTCGAATTCGAATATTTGTGACAATTATCTATGTTGTCAAAATGAATGCATGTGATTAGTTTTATATATATATATATATCAGGGGCGTTTCCTCCAAGTAGGCAAGGGAGGCAGTGCCTCCTCAAAAAACTGGATGAGAAAATAATCGATATTGCAAAAATAAAACAAAACAAATATTACAAAATTTGACAATTACATCTGTAAAAGTCACCCATTTTTATAAAGTAATACTGTCCAACAGCGACACCCACAGGACCGAGTTTTTTTTGTGCTGGGTAATTGAAATGAATGGGCGAGAGAGGAGGCAATGCCTCATCGCACTATGATTGGATATGATGGGTTATAATTGGATATGATTGGTTCATGCGATAAATCCCGCCTCTTGTTTTCGTGCGCATTCACGGTTCGGCCTGAATGAAGATAATGATGCGTTAATGGGAAGACTAATGAAAAAGTAAGTAAACAACACAGCCATTTAGATATCACCGCATTATGTCACGTCAATCTCAAACTTGAAAACACGACGACTGTCTGTGGGGTTTTTAGTGAGCAAACCGCTTGGGAAAAATTAAAGCTCATGTCTGTGTACAGTGTAGCCTACAGGTACAAGCTTGATGACTGCTAGAAGTTCACAAATAATATATGTTGTTTAAATTGTTACTGTATTTAGTTATTATTTTGGAATAAATATAAAAATGTGTAAAAACGATGAATTTGTATTTGGTCTCTCTTTTTTATGTAATGTATATTTAACAGGGACATAAATTAACATTTGATGTATATAAAAAAACGTGAGGCTTTGCCTCCTCAATTTAAAACCTCACCGCACACCACTGACCGTTGCCTCTGGCTTTTGGCTTGCTCAGTTGGGGACACCTAAACTTCATCTATATTCCCGATCTGCCCGCATTGACACTATATGATACTGAAATGAGCTGGATAACATCACCGTTTCACCAGAGCGGCTGTACAGCCGAATCAAATTCTGTTGCATTATTTTCCTGTTAAAACTGAAGCTGCTCTGAAACAACTGGACTTGTAAAAAGCGCTGTATAAATAAAGGTGACTTGACTTGACTGATAGATATATAGAGGTACAGTAGTGCTGAATGCCACGCATGAATGAAAGCTGTGAGCTGAACACCACAAATGTTCATATCTTCCCCAGTCCTGCTGCAGGTAAACAGTGCTATTGTTTTAACTGGTCGCTCTGTATGCTTGAGTTAGCATGAAGCCAGTGAACAGATAGAAACTCTTTCTTGTCTTGTATGTACCGACGGTCAGTCAATTCAGACGGCAAAACTCACACCATTTTGCTCAAGTTCACCAGATATCTACTGTACACTACTAAAACTGCTACCAACAAAACCAACAGAGTGACATTTTAAGGCAGCGAAGCCATTGATTTCATTAGCAGGCATGATTGTTTCCCACGAGGCAGTGCTTTGTGTCATTGTGTCTGTGGTTATAAAGCGGTGGCATCTCCAGCCTCAGATCAATGCTAATCTCATTCACAATGACTTCTCAATGGCACAGCTACCTGATGAATAGACTCATCGATTTGCTGTTGTTCTGCCACTTCACGCAGGTGAATACACACCGTGTGTATGGGAGGAAAACGATTCCCATCGTGGAGTGGAGCGTCACAATCTAAAACACCTAATCTGAGGTGTGACGGAAATGAAAATATGCCTTTTTTTGTGAACGTGTGAGTGTTTTTTGTCTACACAAACCTCACTGGTATAGCTCCTTCTTCATGAATAATATTATGTTCTGCTCTCTTTACGGAGCCGTGTTTGAGTTGAATCCCACAGTCATTTAGCATTCAAGCGACACCGTGATACTTCACTTCCTTCAGAAGCATCTGAAGATGGCTTTAAACCGCCAAACACGTCCTCCGACTACTTCAGAATAAACGAGCAGCGATGAGCGAGAGCGTGTGTGTGTATAACCGAGAGGTTTACCGGGGCGACACTTGATCACGAAGGCAATTTATCCTCGAGTCCACATAATGGAGCAATGGAAGAGAAAGACATCAGAGTAATAGGAGGCATTTCATTTAATTGCTGTAGGGTCAGGGAATGTGAATGTAATATTGAAGGGCTGTTTATCGGATCTTAGTGCCAAACACAAGCTGATGCTGAAAAGAGATGGGAGATGGACGGCTTTTCTCATTCAGAGCAGCCTTGTCCATTGCCCCAGGTTTCATCGACAGGTTAGCATATTTGGCCAACACAAAGACCGTCTGCCCACATACTTCCCATAATCCCATTACTCAGGGAGCCGCACATGTCCAGCACAGTGTAATCATGGGTAAAGATCCAATACTGGTTAGCTTTAATTATGCTTTTACACCACAAGTGAGACTCCCTGTGGGCAGGAGGGAAATAGAAAACGGCCGAGAGAGAGGTCTGTAATGGGCCGCGCTCCATAAATTTCAAGACAATCAATGCAGCAGTCTGCTAATGGCGCGTACATTAGCTAAGAAACAAACACACACAGCAGATGCACACCTATCTGACAGTCCGCGCTCCTTAAAATATGACACCATCAGCCCTTTATTATCAGCCCAGATTTGGCTTCTAAACAGCAGTTGTTTATGGTACATCCACAGACGGGGCTCGTGTTGGACTGTAAACTCTGACCGACGTGAGTCAGATGCTAAATATCGCTCGTTTAATACAGTTTAAAGCTTCCTCCTAAACATTATAAGTGTGGGCAAACAAAGAGAAAAGCGAGCTGTAGGGCCGGGCTGACAATACTGATATCTCGATTATAATCGGTTCTCGTTTTGATGAACCAGTATCGATTCTTAAATCCCAAGGTTGATCTTTTAGTCTCTTGTAGCGCACCTGACATTCAATAATCACAATAAGCTTTGTGCTGTGATACTTTTGATATGAAACAAAGTCTCTGCATGCAATTCAGTCTCTTTAATGTGGAGTGACAGATCGAGCGTCTCTTCCTCTTTACTACTAGTTACAGCAGCAAATGAACATCAGAAGTTACAGTATGATGAAAGATACTCACTGAATCATATCTCATGTAATCCATCAATCAGTGTTTCAAAAAGACGTCAATAACACAGCCAGAGAACAATAATGTCACGTCACCAGAAAAGCCAGTCAAAGACCATAAACTCAAAAATCAACTCTGGCATTTTGATAAATAAATGCACTTTATTACATATTCATTATATATTTAATTAATCTGTTGTCTTCATTAATGAATGTCTGAATGAACATGTCAAGAAAACTCTGGAGGTCTTCGTGTGACGGTCAAGAATTTTTTATGAAAATGAAATCATAGTTTCATGTGTCTTGTTCTGATTGGTTCCCTTGTCTATGTGTCATGTTTTCATTGGTTGGTCTAGTCATGTGTCCATAGTTCTCACTGGATCATTGTCTTGTCATGTGGTTGAGTTCTGGTTGTTCATTGGTTGTCATAGTAATGTGTTCCCCTAGTCTCTGTATATATAGTCCTCATGTCAGTTGGTCGAGTATTGTTCCCTGTAAACTGCTGTTGGGGAGTTCATGGTTCTTGTCAATTCTATGCTAATCTATGCCAAGGCAAGGCAAGTCAAGTATATATTCACCATATTCCTGTTCACGTTCTGGATTTAATAAATGCTGCACTTGGGTTCAACTACAACTTGCATCCAGTGGAATATATTACAGGAGCTCAGACTGAAGTTCAAAGACAACACTTGGCAGATTATTGCTGAAGTGAAAAACGTTTAAAAAAAGAGAAGAAAGTTACAGAATTTGTTTATTGTTATGAAAAATACACAATTTTTATATGAAATATACATTTTTGAAACACATTTTACTCTAAAACTGTGAGAAAATCAAAGCCATTAATCTACACGAGTTGTGTTCAAAATTTGAGGTTGAGATCTCAAAAAATGAGCTTTCAGTGAGATTGTGTTTGAGTGCAGTACCAAACGCTTCCTCTAGATGAGATTCGTCTCCCATTCTTTCCAGTGCGCTCATTTTTGACCGCAAACAACACAAGAGTGACTGTTTTTTTCAGGACCATTTGACCTTTTTGAATCACGTCCATGATTTCTTTTTTTGGTGCTCACATAGCAAGTGCCAAAACCTTTACCAAGTTTGTACCATTCCTACGAAGTAAAAAAAATAAAATAAAAAAAATACGCAAATATTTTCGCTCAAAAATGACCGTACAGCACCCGAGGGTTAAATGTTTATATTTCAACAACAAACTGGAGTAGACACATAATTATACCATTAATAAGTTCATATAAAACGGTCTTACGTGCAATCTAAATTGCATGTTTGTATGCAAATCAGCTGTTAATTTTAACCTGCACTCTAAAAATAATCTGTAAAAATAGGGCACGGTATACTGTATTAATTTGACGTCATTTTACAGTCATGCATGCAACAACAATAATGTGCATAGTTCTGATCTACTGTCTTAACATAATATAACTTATTCTTAATCATAATATAGTTAGTTTCTATTAATATCGAAGGCTATACGCTTAATGTGTATAAGTTCTGTTTGACACACTTTGTATTGGGGGTCCCTGCTCCATGTCTCTATTGCCTGAGGGGACCTTGCCCTGAAAAACATTGAAGACTCCTGGTTTACAGCATTGACATGAACTGTACCTGATATAAATCAAAATTAATCGATATCAAATCATGAAATTTGGGATAATACCCACCTAGTGTGTTGGATAGATGTTAGCGTTCCTATTCATCTCAATGGCAGTTGCTTGGCTGACGCAGGACCCCGGGGTGTGTGTGATTTTAAACCTGCGCTCATTGACACTGGCCAGTGTGCTTTGAGCCAATTTGAGCAGGCTTGGCTACTGGTGTTTTCAAGACTACCAGGTCAAAGATTTTGTATGAAAGTATCTTCGAAACGGGTTTATAGTAATCAGTCAAACCCTGAGCCCTCGATGGAGCCACGGCTTCTCTTTCAATTCTTAAAGTTTGAATTGTGAACATCCAACTTGGTAAAGTGCATCAGAGCGATACTTGATGTAGATCCCACTGCCTCTCTCTCCCCCTCATTTCCAGTCTTCTCAATGGAAGTGGCAAAATGGACAAATATCTTGTTTTCACACAGAAGCGTAAAGAAGAGTCATCATCTCAGACCTCACCTGATAACCTTTTAACATCACAGACGCTCTGCTTAAATCACTCTCACAACACGCTTAAAGCGGCTTTCATCATCAGCCTTGACTCTGACACCTTATCAAAGAAAAACTCTTTCTTCCTGTAGAGATTCTGCTTTGGCACAGAGTCACACATACACCAGCTCTCCTCTCTCAGATCCAGGGTGATGATCGGTGTGTAAACACCTGTAACGTGTCCAAACTCGAGGGATGAACACATGACATGTGACACAAATGGAGAAGTTTAGCAGAACCTCCTGGCCGCTCATGTGCACAAAAATCAGTGTAAAAGTATCGTGAAATCTCTTTTGTGGTCAATTATTCCTCCCCAAGTCTTTTGAAGCATTTAAGCAGTAATATTTTCACTCAGGAGGAGAGAGAGAGACCAGACTCACACGAGATCCCTCATAAAATCCCACTTCCTCCTGAATGTGGTTTCTCTCCGAGTGTCTCTGTGGCTTCCCTCCATCTGTCTGTCTCTCGTCTGCAGGACTATTAGAGTGTGAAGAGCTGGATTAGTTTAAGCTTTTTCCATCATCATATGTTTTCTACTGTCAGGCCTCAAATCTCCCTCCCGCTAGGAAGCACAGAGGGCCCTTATGTGTTACTAGGCAACTAGGGACAGACCATAATCTTTGTTTTCACAAATAAACAAGGGAAAGAGTGAGATTATGAGTGGTGGGAGGTTTCAGAGCAAGCCTTCATCTTGCTTGTACCACCTGTCTCACGCGCATGCACATACACACACACACACACACACACACACACACACTCACTCACACTCACTCACTCACTCACTCACTCACTCACTCACACACACACTCTCTCTCACACACACTCGCGCACACATACACTGACGCACACATACACTCATTCTCTTTTATTATTATTTTTAGTAATAATAATTCTTATTTTTGCTCAAACTGATCTCTTCAGGCCGCGTGGGCAGAAGTTTCATGAGCTGCGAACACAAGCGCCAGAAGACGATGCCAGAATGACCAGCATGTTCTTCTGATTACAGAAACATGTCATTGTTGGCAAACATTATACTTTGTTGTCATTCTAAATGAGTGTGTTATAATGTCATAAAGATTATTATATTGTCAATAGTAAATGCGTGTTTATATGAATATTAATACATTGATTTTATGTCAGTTTTGTTGATGCTCAAACAGATCAATGTTTCGATAAATGTCTTACTTAAATACACAAGTATTTAAACTAAATGTTATGAATAAATGTTCATTAAACCTGTTGACTAATTTACAGGTTAGCTTCAGTTGATGCTGATTGAATTACAGCCACACACTCCTCGAAATATTCAATCCAGCGCTTTTATTGAGAGGAAGAGGAGGAAATTCAGCGTTCTTTCCAGGCGTGAGAGTGCATCAAACACACACACACACACACACACACACACACACACACACACACACACACACGCGCGCGCGTCAGTGCATCCCACACTTGATTATGTTTCACCTTTTATCCTCCTCTGACAAGCGCTAATAAATCACTTCTTCAGTGGCAGCGGACATGAGAGAGCGAGGGAAGGGGAGAAAAGATAATCATAAAAAAACGAGCGTGTCGCCTTCCACTGTCTCTCCCCGAGGGAGCGGAGAGAAAGAAAAGAGAAAAGAAGAAAAAAACTAATTCACACTATTCCCATGGGGAAAATGAAACAGTGAGCGTGTCACAGCAGCATCATATCAATTACCCATAAAGCAACGGGGCAATCTCGCAGCCCCCCCTTAACGATCAACACATCAACATTTTCAATTAAGCGACTGGCGTAGCACCTTCCTCAGCTCGCGCTCTGAACATGTGCATAGCTTTTAGCTTCGGCGTCGGGTGCAATTGAAAGCACGACACACACACACACTCACACAACCTCTCCGGAGAGCTCTATTACTATCAGAGGGAAACGAAGCACGGGACAACAGATGGAGATATTGTTCAGACAGAGAATGATAAATTCATTACATAATGTATCGCCCATCTATGCGCTGTCTCATCAGGGCACGGGTTACATATTGCATGATTAATGATCAGCTTTGAATGGAGTCACCAGAAACTGTGTGCTTGTGTGTTTTTGCTGTGCCATTATTGTTACGTTTCAGACCACATTACCATATAAACTCAATAGATCTGTTCCCCGGTTTAAAGCAGTGCTGACTCTGGAAACCAGCGCCAATGCATTCAAATAAACACAATACCGTGTCTCTTCTGCTCACCAAGGCTGCATTTATTTGATCAAAAATGCAGTAAAAACAGTGAAATATTATTCCAATGTAAAACAGCAGTTTTCTATGTGAATGTACTATAAAATGTAATTTATTCCTGTGATGGAAAGCTGATTTTTCAGCATCTTCAGTGTCACATGATTCTTCAGAAATCATTATTCCAGTAGTATAATTGTACTACATTTCAGAAACGTCAGAAAAAAATTAACCCTCTCGTCCTCTTCAGTCAAACATTTGCTTAATCGGAATGGGATGACATTAGCTATATGAACACACACCAAAAAAAAACAAAAAAAAATCATAGACATTCATAAACACTTGGCTCCTTCACGGTCAAAAATGACCGACACAGGAAATTAATGGGAAATACGAAGAATCTTTTAGTGGTACAAACTACAAATCAGCCACTGTGCAGAATAAAGTGCACAGCAATGAAAGGGTTACACTCTAAAATATCAAGAGTGCAACATAGACACACACACTCAAACACACACACATATACATGAACTAGCGCGACTATAACAGAGCAAGGTTTTGCAATTGCGTGAAATAAAATCAATAATTTAGTTACAATGCAGTAAAAAAACGAACAGCAAGGAAGAGGTTACACAAGAGTACAAAACACACTATTATACACACACACAAACTGGTGTGGCTGTCACAATATAGTCAAATTGAGCCAAAAGACTCAAATAAGAGGTTGAAATCAGATCAGACCCAGATTGATTAATCTGTGATAAAGCATACCTGTTAATGTTTGTTACATTTTTATTGAATTTTGATGTCCTTCTCTCTGTTCAGGTTTGACTGGAGTAGAATTAATGCAAAAACTGACACTTCAAATCAACATTTTAAACAAAAACTATCTAAACCATAGTCTTTGTAAAGTGTAAATAGATCTTAAACAATATATATACATCACACTGGTTGAGTAAAAGTATAATGAATATGTAATAAAGTGCATTTATTTATCAAAATGCCAGAGTTGATTTTTGAGTTTATGGTCTTTGAATGGATTTTCTGGTGACATGACATTATTGTTCTCTGGCTGTGTTATTGACATCTTTTTGAAACACTGATTGATGGATTACATGAGATATGATTCATATCAGTGAGTTGTTCTGTATCTTTCATCATACTGTAACTTCTGATGTTCATCCATGTTTATTTGCTGCTGTAACTAGTAGTAAAGAGGAAGAGACGCTCGATCTGTCACGCCACAAGAGACACAAACACACATTTATTGATGAGAATTTGAAAGCTAAGACTGTTTCAGATCAAAAGTAACAAAGCTGTTTTCCTGACAGCTTAAGTTCTATACTGAAAATGAATGTACATCCGGGTGGACTGAAGAAGTCCCTCACTTTCTCCCAGATATGCTTGCATGGAGTGCGACGGCGCTTACAGGAACACAGATCAGGGCAGACTGAACTTCTGAAGCAGTGCGAGTGGTGTGTGCAGTAGATTACCTCTCCTCTGATGGGGTAATATTTGGTCACGGGCTCTTTTTCCATGTCATGTTTTATTCATGGGGTTGGGGACCGGCTGTGTGGGGGTTAGAGTTCTGTAATATATTGGGATTTTATTGTGCGGGGAGATTGAAAATGTTGAATTGAGATTCAGCATGTGGAAATAGGCTGTGGTTTATGTGTTTTTTTTTTTGTTGTTTTTCTTTTTTTGCCTGAGGAAGTGTGAGACGAGAGAGGGAGAGAGAGAGAGAGAGAGAGAGAGGCGGATGGCAGATGAAAGGGCAGTAAAAGGTAAAATGGACCGCGTACCTGCACTCCACCAGCATGTTCATCCAATTGGCTTTTTTGAAATTCAAATGAGGACTGTTGAGGACCTGATAAGCACGCAGAGTCAACACACACCTTAACCACTACACTCGCACAGGATTATGGGTAATAAGGGCAGGGAATAAATATCATTATATGTGCACAAACCCACCTCAGCATGCCGAGGTGAAGTGAGTAAAACACAGGGGCGAGAGTACGCGGAGGGGTGATTGAACGGAGCGGTCAAACAGAAACCAAGCATCACCTCATGGTGTGTCAAAAAACATACAATCAAAAAAAAAAAAAAAAAAAAGAGATAATATTTGCAGAAAGTTCATTGTTGTTATAATTGTTGTGTTTTGATGCTGAATGTTGAAGTGTGTGTGACTCAATCAACTGCAAGATATTGTCACAAATATAGAGGGATTATATCAACCCAATTAAAAGGCTCATAAAGTGTTTATGATGTAAGTGTTAGCAATAAAATTGTAAATGATCATTATACGACATGAAGGGAAGAATTACATAGGTTAGGGTTAGGGTTAGGGTTTCCCGTAAAATATTTAAATTGGGTATGTAATGGGGCTTTATCACGGAGTGTAAAACAACTTTCGCTTTATCCTCTATTAATGGCAGTGCCCATAGAGCACTGGGTTTTTGTGATGCATTCATATACAATCAATCTCAAATAGGGTACTTTATCTACAAGTTTAAGTTTCCCAACATTATGAAACAAAGAAACATGTTATTCAGACGCATTGCATGATTGAAAGGCGAGCGTGCAAGCATTTATATAGGCTACTGTACAGAGAACGGCATTACACAGTCCTTAAAGGGTTAGTTCACCCAAAAATTTAAATTCTGTCATTATTACTCGCCCTCATGTCGATCCAAACCCATAAGACCTTTGTTCATCTTCAGAACACAAATTAAGATATTTTTCTTTTCCTCTACGGTCTTATGGGTTGGGATCGACATGAGGGTGAGTAATTAATAACAGAATGTTCAGTTTTGGGTGAACTAACCCTTAGGGGGGCGTTTTCCCCCACTCTATACTGCAGACAGAAATGGGAGATTATTTGTAATAAACATGCTGGAACAATAAAAACATATAAATGAAGTTAATGTTGCACAATTAAAATGAAAAATTATAACGCATAAGAAAGATAACGCAGCCTCTGTTATTGATTCTTTGCGGACGTCTGCCGGAAGTGAAGTTTGGGCCACAAATTCGCACATGCACAGTAACGTTTGTTTATGTTGTTACCATTGAAACCGTCTATAGACGGTGCACAACACACACACTCTGATTATTACACACACAGGGATGCGCAGCAGCACACACACATTATTAAATATAAAAAATAAAAGGATTCCTCTCTGGAGAAGCATTCAGTCTCTCCTCACATAAATAGTGAGCCCTTTAACTGGCTTTTAAAGGGAATGGGAGATGAGACTCTGATTGGTTTATTGCACGTTACGCCCAAAACACACCCATGACTCATTAAGAGACGAGGGACAACCCTTTTAGACCACGAGCCTGGCGCACAACTAGCAACAGTGGATCGTTAAAAAAGGGCCCTTTGTCAAACAGATGAGAAGAGACCAATTGTAGAAGTTTAGAACCAGAAATGATATGGCATAAAAGAAAATGTATGTATTATTAGTCAAAGAAAACTTTTTTTTTTGATTAGCTGTGATTTTGTTGCACCGTGCAGCACTTTCAGTGGGAACGGGTAAAATGGTTGTTGCTGGAAACTTCTTGTTTGTTTTTGCTGCTTTCTTTTCATTTTCAGGGTGGAAAAAAACTCCACTTTAAGGTGATTTGTTTCACAGTGGAAGATGAGCACTGATCCATTAGTCCAACACTTTTGTTCAGAATAAATGGCCTATAAGAGCGTGTTCCTACGAGGAGTTTTTTTCCCCATATGAAGCCATTAAAAGACCTATAAACACCTACAATATGTTAAGAGTGGAGAAAATCATCTGATTGCTGAAAAGACACAAGCACCATTAACATTAATATCCAGCACCAGCAACGCGTGGCAAAGAGCTCAAATAAAATACAGCGTGTGGCAGGAGAGGAAGTAATTTCCATTTAAATAACGTTCTCTGGACATAAACTGATAATCTCCAGGCTTTATGATGTTTGTCTGCTGGATCTGCAGACCTGCGTTCTTTATGAGATAGGCTGGGACACAGAATATTGAGTAAATACACAAACAGGATCTGCACTCCTACGGTAAAATAGGAAGCCGAGGTGTAAAGAAGAAACTAGGACATGTAGGAGTGTTTCGCACAAACACATGCACGTTTAATGAGAGAAGGGAAACAAATGAGTATGTGAGAATCTCAGCGATTTATCCCCCCCCCACGACACACACTCAAGGTACCTGATCAATGTCTTTCAAGACCTAATCAATCGTCTTAAACCACAGGCTAATGGGCTTAATGACCTCTTAAAATCTGCTATGGATTGACCGTTAAAATTAAGGTTATTACAGTTGCCTTGAAAGACTCTACGAGTGCAAATCATCTGACTGAAATCATTAGTAGACAAAGCACAACACAAAACAAGTCCTGGGGTAAAGACTGTAGAAGCTGGTGGGGTGAAAATGTAGCTGACACGTTCGAACGGCCAGGCTTATTTACTCAAGCGCTTGCACAAACACACTTCATTTAGATTGATAGAAAGAATGAAGTGCATGAACAAGCTCTTCCTTCAGAAACAAGCAATGGATTCTGGTGCGCTGGCTTGCCTCTAAATACAAGTAATTCATGAGACATAATATTCTAATATTAACAAACCACCAGATATTTCTTCAGTCTACTCAGCCTAAGCAAAGCTACAAAACAGCACTAAAATAAGGTTTGTTTTTCTTTACATCTGAGAAGCTGTAATTCCCCAGCTTATTATCCCTTCTGAAGCTCAATAAACACTTGGTTCTACCAACATTTAGCACAGTTTTGGCTACTAGTGAAACTAGTGGAAAGTTCACCCAAAATGTACTCAATGATCCCATTCAAAAGAACGATCGCTATGGGTTCTCATTAACACACCAAGGACAGCTTTGGGTGGCTGTCAAGATCTTCAATGAACATCAACTTTGCATCTGTTCAATGACGCCACAAATGCTACTGGTAGAGCGTATGGGCCAGATTTACTAAACAGGGCAAATTAGCGTGAGAGCACAATTCCAAAAAAACGTGGCAAAGCGGAAAGTTCTGCGTGTGATCTACTGACGATGTGCAAATTAAGGAACCGGATCATTTCCATAATAACCAACACAATCTACCCATTAGCGTCTGGTTTAAGACATGCTTTATTGGGCGGTAAATAATGGCAAAGACACCAGTAAACTGCCGAGCACAAACCTTAGTAAATCACCTCATGATTGATTTAAACACTCTCCTCACATAAACACTGCGTCTGAAAGAGAAACTCCTACAAATGCATATCCAATAAGATCAAACAAAAAAATACACAAAAACATTGCCTGGAGTTTTTGCCCAAACTTCAAAAGGCCTGTTTAAATGATCAAAACTAGAGGTATATCTTAATTTTAAGATTACTTTTATCATGTTAACTACTAGGATTGGGTACTGAGCTCTGTACTTTTAAGGGCACCGACCGAATTACCTCGGTACTACAGAGTACCGATTCATATTAAATCAATCAGTGCCAAATTTTGGTATCTGAGAACGCATCTGGTCATATAGACTAGTGTCTGTGAATATTAGGCCGCAAAAGGATGAATCATCTTGAAATATGAATCATGCGTGTCTCTGTGTGAATGAATGGTGCAGACGCGCGGTTCAATTTACCACACACACACACACACACACTGAATCGTGTGTGACGGTCACGTGTTTCCATCTCATATGAGGACATGAATGCATGAACTTCATCTCCAGAGCCGCTCGGAGAGTCGCTTCATCAGCATCTTACGGTTTAATTCGAGAAACGCTACCGTCATAAACACAGAAACTCAAAGAACGTCACGGCAACCCGTCAAAATAACAGTAAAAGTTTGGTTTAACTTGACAAATGTATTACTGTCATACAGTAGAATTTAGATACGTCTCAGTGAAATAATAATACTAACACTAATGTAAAACATTATCAAACATTTTTTAAGTAATAATCACAATTTTTCTTCTATGTTTTAATTTTAACAGTATAAAGCTCAGTTTGTTTCACAAAAAAAAGTTCATTTAAATTAAAACATCAATTAATGTTTTATGTCTTCATTTGATTACCAGAAAATACACAACACAGAATTTGTGGGAAATCTTTTCATAGAAATGAAATATATATATATATAAAATGGTTGTTTTTATGAATTCAATTAATTAAGTGGCTAGTAGCCTACTATTTACAGGTAAATATTACAGTAAACACACATCACAGACAGACAGCGACCCAGGTATAATGTCAATAACACTTCTATACATGACTTACAGTTTCTGCACAGTTATTGAGGTAAACATCCCTAAAGTACCGGAAAAAGGTACCATTGGGTACTGGCACCAAATTTCAGTGATTAAAATGTGAACAGTACCCAACCCTGTTAACTACCTATATATGTTATATGCATATGTGTGTGGGACAGGGGAAAATGGATGCACCATCGCAGAGTATACTGCCCAAGTGCCCATCATAAATCAAAGCAATTCACCAGTGGTCGGAAAAGAACACCGGAAAAGATGACAGGATGACAATACTCATCTGTATTTGTGGTACACACACAACGGTTCAGCTGTGCGTGACAAACACTGCCAGTGTGAAAGCCTGTGTCCATACGCACTGTGTCTGCGCTGCCTCCGCACTGCTTGCGCGTCCAGTGTGAAACAGGAGTGCTATTGAACCTGGGACATTCTGTCAACATTTCACGTGTCAACATGTCAACAATGCACTCTACCATATGCAACATGAACAGCATTTTTAAAAATATAAGATCCATCAATATCGAATGGCGACTGTACCACAGTATGTACCACAGTATCTAATAATCAATCACAAGAACTGCACATTTCGACCAGTCTGCTTAAACACCAAATGCATGGAGGCAGAGAGAACATAAGGCATGCTGCAAGAGGCATGTTTATTGTACTTACCCAGAAGGCTTTCACCTTGACGGACGATGACAATTAGCGATTAGATTCATCCAATCTCACATTCTGCCACATAGGCAGAAAAAATGGGAAGCCGATGTTTCCTGAAATGGCCGATGTTCATTTGTGATGTAGCTTAATTGAAAATTGGCCTGCTAAATCGAGCATGGCATGCGTGTGGGCCTTCGGAGAGCCTGCTTTCAGCACAATCAGCACTTTAACCGCACACACTCATTTAGTTCATGATAATTACAGCACCTTTTCCTTCTCTCGCTACCACACAACCTTATACCTACACACTGTGCTCAAAGTCAAACAGTGCAGAACAGCCTGGACAAGGACACACACATGCGTCCACACAAAGAAAACCAAGGATTTTTCCCCCCTCCAATGTCATGTGTTTTGAGAATGTAACACATCTTTGCTACATATAATAAATTTGGGATACGCCATTTTGAATAGAACGGACATCATGCATTAAAGGATTAAACTAATTGACTTGTAATTTCAATTTCATTTCAACCTTCTTTACACATGGGTTCTTCAATTTATGTTTATTCAGCATACTTTAAAGTATTATATTTCTATACTTTTATATTACTTGATTGCAAAAAACACTTAGTCACTGAGCTAAAGAGCCAATTCACTGTGTGTGCCAGAATCTGATTTCCATGAGATGTAACATTAATTGAAATTTGGCTTCAAACGTGGTCACTCTACTCCACTTTCCTGTAACCACAGGACTCTAGTAAGCCAGAGAGTCCTCACACAACTCCATGCTAATGTTGTCCAGGTCAGCACTTTCCTGGTTTATTTCCTACTTGGCCAACATAATGATGTCCTAGCAAGACTCATCACCGGGGTACCTTAGGGTTCGGTCCTGGGACCCCTAATGTTTTCCATCTACACAGCTTTCATTTGCAAGTGGTTTATAGTTATATTTTCTATACATTTCTAAATTATGCTCTGCTGTGTGGACCACATGATGATAACTCGTCCTGGCTTGTGTGGCTGTCAGTTGTCTAGCCACCCACTCATGCGTCATCAATCTGTATACTTAGGCCCAGTCGCTATGTTTAGCCACTTCTAGAGCCTCAGACTCTCCACTCTTTACTTTTGGGGGATGGAGAGTCAATAACTATTAGATATAGATGACTTTCCAATAGGGGTGTAACGGTACACAAAACTGACGGTTCGGTACGTACCTCGGAGAGAAAACTAAATAGAATTTTTTTATTTTATTTTTATTAAACAGTGGTTTACTGAACAAATTATGTCTGTCCTAAAATTAATTCAATTATAACTAAAAGCTGTTTTATTGACGTCTCTCCGCTGCTGAGACACTGACTGAGTGATTACACCACATATGATGCGCTTCAGTTGTGATGTACCCTCAACACACCTTCAGATGTTCACTCATGTTTATTCTTTAGGAAGTGATGATCACTTTCACTCTATACAGTGATCTGTCACGCCACATTAAAGAGCATCAAAACGCCATTTATCGTTTGAATTTCGTGATAAAATGGACAGAATGGGGAACTAGGATTTAAGTGTGTTCTGCGTGTAAAACAAGCCGACTGTTAACTGTTAAAGACTGCATTCGGAACCGTTCGGTACACACGTGCACCGTACTGGAAGCCCTGTACCCAAACGGTTCGGTACGAATACGTGTACCGTTACACCCCTACTCTCCAAGCATGCACTCAAACACACAAACATCTCCTTTCCTCATTATGTGGTGCCGTTAATTCACTGATCTATATAGAGAACTGGATTGCTCATGACATCATAAAAAGTGAAGCCGCCGTGCCGCCATATCGGTATTCCCTAGAAAGCTCACGCATTCTATTGAATCAATAGGAAATTATATGATTTTACTGCGAAAACATTGCCTAAGGAGACACCGTTTTTATATCTGAAGTCTCCCTGTACATTCTTACATCACAGACATGCTAAGCATGTGCTTAAAGTAGGGAATGTCCCCTGCTTGCTCATTAAAAAGTTACGTTCATATTCACTACAGTAGTAAACATCAGATTATCTGACGGATGAGACACTTCATGCATTACAAATGTCAAAGTGCATATTCTGAAATCATCAGAATAGAGATGTATGCTTTTACTGTTGTGTTTATGTATTTATGTTGTGCTGTAGTATTGTTTTTATTCAGGCTAACTGCAAATGTTTCAACAATGATTTTATTCATGCATTTCAAAGCAGTTAATGATTTAAATGATGGTTAAATTAATAATTAATTCAACAACATGGCATACACAACACTTTACTCATACGGAAACGGTAAAGCGTTGTCTTTAATAGTCTGAAATAGATTTGGCTCAATCAGGAAATAAATTACACACATCATAACTTATTCAGACAAATAACTTTAGATTTATTTCCGAGATGATGCATGGCAAACTTTGAATTTTAATACAATATAGTGCAATACACTAACAGAGAGGCGTGTATTAATATTCATTACATAGGCTATTTGAATCAATTTCTGCAGCTAAACACAGATATATGTTAATGTTTATATTTCCTCTATAATTCTAAACACAAAGAAATATATATTTTAGTGTTTGGTCAGTTAACCCACATCAACGATTTCAATATATGAATTATCCCCTCCGAAAAGACCATAAACATTACAGATAACATCTGAAGTAACTATTAATTTACATACATATAATCCTGTGAGACCGAAACATTGCAAATCGTGTGATTTTAGGTCAATGTTTTGGTTGTACGTCGATGATGCCCTCTGTCGGTAGGGAATAGTAAGGCCCTGTCCCAAATGGCACCCTAAACCCTCACGGTCTTCCTCTGAGTCTGCACTTTCACGACATAATGCCGCTTTGACTGCCGGGTAGAAGTCCTCTGCGTAGCTCACGAACATGCAGGCTCAGCTGAAGTGTGCATCAAGGGTGCATAACGGCCGCAAAGGGGGTGCTCACGAGCACCCTTCTTTAAGCTTAAATGATCAATGGGACACCCTACGGTCTTGTGGACTCTTGTGGACACATTGGCCATTGTAAGTCCACAAGACTGAAAGTGCACATGAAGTGTGCCATTTGGGACAGGGCCTAAGATGGCCGCTGTAACACTTCCGGTCTGATGGCAGTTCAGAACGCAATGAGCAATCCAGTCATTTATATAGATCAGTGTGTTAATCTCTTTGTGTCTGTAATCAGTCGGTTAATTCATCTCCAGCTTTGAGTCCTGTTTAGGTGTGTGTAGCCATTCAACTCAGCTACTGTTGGGTAGACACACACACAATGTATCTTTGCCAGTTGTCTTTTTGAAGAGAATGGTCAAAGAGCCAAGTACTTTTCCTATTACTTCCTGTTTCAACAAACAGTGCTTCCTGTTCCCGCTGACACTATTTATCTAGACAGGAAAAGTGCTGTGTATACGGCATACTACTGGTTTGGTAACACTTTACAATAAGGTTTTGTTTGTTAATATTAGTTAACTAAATTGAGCTAAAATGGGATTTGACTTGGAGGTGAAGAGGAGACCATTTTCTCAGCTGTCAGAAAGCAAGCGGTGGCGGTGGTCTCCTCTGAAGGCACAGCATTACAGGCCGAGACTGACGGGGAGAGACGGCACAGAGAGAGAGAGAGAGAGAGAGAGAGAGAAAGCAGCAACACCAGATGTGCCACTACATCCTGCCCTCTGGCTATCAGACACATGGGAATACGACTTTCAAATGTACCCGGACACACTGGAAGCTTGCAATACACCCATTTTTAAAGTAAAAGAAAGCCGACAGACATCTACAATTAGGCAACAGAGCTGTCTGTGCTTCAACAAACAGGTCAAACCAAGCCTGTATGGTCAGAAAATAAATGTGCAGTTATTTAGACAAATATCATGAGAGAGATTTGAACTGCAGATAGACATTTAAAGCCGAAGTGTGAATACTACGCCAGACTGTTTTCAGACCAATTTCCTGAACACCAAAAACAATTTTCAAGAGAAGCACCACATGAAAGGCTTATAATTGGGACAGAAGAATGTACTATAATATATAAAATGATACTTCAGCTTTAATATCTCATATGACTGATGTTAAGATAGCAAGGTTTAAAGAACAAAATGGGCTAACATCACACTGACACTGCAGATCTCTGCCCTATTTTAACGATCTAATCTCATGGTCTAAAGCTCACGGTGCAGGTGCTCTAAGGGGGTGTCCAAATCCACTTTTGCTAGTCTAATGACGGGAAAAACAGTCCAAAAGGGTTGTCCCTCGTCTCTTAATGAGATTTGGGTGTGTTTTGGGGGTAACGTGCAATAAACCAATCAGAGTCTCATCTCCCTTTCCCTTTAAAAGCCAGTTGTGCTCGCACCATGAGCGGATTTACTATTTACATGGAGGAAAGACTGAACACTTCTCCAGAGAGGAATCCTTTTATTTTTAATAATTGGCATGTGTGTGTGTGTGTGTGTGTGTGTGTGTGTGTGTGTGTGTGTGTGTGTGTGTGTGTGTGTGTGTGTGTGTGTGTGTGTGTGTGTGTGTGTGTGTGTGTGTGTGTGTGTGTGTGTGTGTGTGTGTGTGTGTGTGTGTGTGTGTGTATGTGTGTGTGTGTGTGTGTGTGTGCTGCTGCGCATCTCTGTGTGTGTAATAATCAGAGTGTGTGTGTGTTGAGCACTGCCTATAGGCTCATATTACTAACACACCCTTTAAATAACACACAGATACTGCACTATTGACTTTAGAGCAGGTTTGTGTTGGTCAATGGTCAGTGGTTTTCAGTTCCTCACAATAGCAACGCTCCAACAATGCTCCTGAACACACCTGGTGTTCAGACCAGACGCCCATGGGTGAACAGATGCGCCAGTGCATTTGATATTTAAACACCGTGGAGCTGGACGTGAACATGAGAACTGCGTCGGGCTGACACTAGCAGAACACACTTGAGTCGGGTCTGGCGCCGCAATGTTCAACAGGTTGTGTGATGCTGTTCTTCCAACAGAGTTACTATTTATGAGTGTTTACACTCGAGTCCTCTTAGAAAGTATCAAAGTCACACCTCTTTCAGTTGACCCAAAAGTGAACCGAGTGAAACAAATCTCTTCAATTCATATTATAAATGGATCTCAAAGTAGATCTCTTTTATTTTTGATAATGCCATTTTCATTCTAAAAACCAGTGTTCAATAAATCCCGAGAGTCTGCGTCGACGTCTGTCTGCGTTCCATCTGAACGGTGTCGAGCAAAGGCCACCGATTCAATTTCATCTCGAGTTCACACTTATTTCTCCAGAAATCATTATAGATATTGCACTGACTTGTACAATGATGACTGAGGCAATGTTTGACTTCTCATTTATTTAGCAGGGAATCATGGGAAACATGATCAATTTGCTATTTTAGGGAAATAGCTTGACATTTGTACAAAATAAAAAGGCAGGGCGAGAGATGTCTGGAACATTGTCATAATGGTTTTTCGTGCCGTGATAATCAGGACACATGTGCCAATGCATTATAGTCCCTCTCCGTGAAGTGTCCACAAAATAAAATAATCAGACATAACCTTTTCCATTCTCAACTCTCACAGCCAAAAGTTCAGCCGAAAGGGAATGTTCCTGAGCAGAAAGATCACTGCTGCTGTATAAGTTTTCGTTATGAAAAAGATTACATTCCCATGACATCAGGAGGAAATTAGTCTAGTTTCATATTCACAAATCACACACGAGATCCTCTTAATATCTCAAATGTTTCTCCTACACAGCAATATGATTAAATTGAGAGCAAATGCTGAAGGCTACAGCTTCTTATGTTTCTCCTGACAAAAAGCCACCAGTAATCTTACAAGTTTCCTCTAGAGTTTCAGACTGAACAACGTCTCAAACTGTGCTCAGAATAATCAGCATATAGGAATGGACATTTTTAAATATCTAGTTCAGTCATGAAACTCTAGAGGGCGCAGGCTGATAAGTCCTTAATGCAGTCTGCTAGCAATCACATCATTTACTACATGGCACAAGCTGATTGGCTACTGTTGATTCTGCAGCCAATGAGATTGCTTGCTCAACATTTAAATGGTCTGGTTCAGTGTTTGCTGTAGGCTCGTTCCTCTGAAACCCTCCACCTCCCCAGCTCCACCTGCCTATAATAACCAAAACAAGCAAATACCCCCCAATATTTATACCTACAGTTAATGGAAACATAGGCTATGTTCTATTTCATCCGGGCTATTATCTATTGATAATTTACCATTTTAAAACACTATGGAGAAAGTCAAACATGATCTAAAACACACAAACTAAAAAGACTGATGTCACTGAAAATATCACAAATTTTTTTTACTTGAATTGATCACGTTCTATTGTATTTAATGTGGTAATAGAAATAGTGGTAATTCCTATGTGGGAATAGATATTTCACTAAAGATTTATTTTACAACTGTGTCATGTTTTAGCTATAGTTTCTATGTGTTGGCTGCTAGTTTCCATAACAAATGCTATAGATAAAAAAGAAAGAAGAGTCAACATTGGCCCACACATGGTAATGAGGAGCCATCGATGGTCTTACCTGTAATCATATCCTTATTGTAACTAATGTTATAGTTAAACAATTACAAGAACTGTTACATTTTCATAAGGCCAAGTCGAATCAAGAGGACCTTCTTGAATTCTAAACAATTGGTTTTCCCCATGTGTAAAATGTGTTCTGCTAATAATGACAGATATTAGGAAAAACCTGGCTTTCAGATGTTCCAAGAGATGACAAGAAATGACCATTTTCAGTATATGAACATTTTAAGTCAAACTGATAAAGTTTTAGGTGCTTAGATAATATTAAATACATCACATATCATATGTAAACAAGGTTATTACTTTATTGCAGTTATGCTATCAACCAACTTTGCATGTGAATGATATTACACAAAAAAACTATTTAGCAAAAATAAACAAGCAAAGAAATAAATCTGATGAGCGAGCATGCCCCGTGACCCCACTAAACGCTTCACACTTCAAACCAAAAACTATGCCCTTGAACACTGCCATATTCATCAACACAGAACTAATCTAAAAGTTTGCCACGATTGAAATGTGTTAATATAGCTTTAATATCAGAACCATGTCTTCTGAAAAGCAACAAAATGAACTGGAAATCAATTGGAGATTTTGGCTTAAGTTTCTTGAAAACCACCCCAGGAAATCTCACGTTTTAACACTATTCTCTGTTACTTTGAGTGTCTGAAAACAGAGCGAGTGCCTTTGAGATGAATGGGGATGCTGACGGATAGCGTTCTTCTCCAGGTATTTGGGACGAACCTGGAACTTTTCAAAAGAGCAGAGGGACAGCTCCGAGCGATAGTTTTTAACTCTGTAAGGGCCTGAAGGGCTTCTGCTGATCTCAGAGGTTTCAGGAACATGGCTGTGATAAAGACACACCTAATTGGGAGCTCAACACACACACACACACACACACACACACACACACGTCTGGTTCGCTATCTTTATATCCTAAACCTGTCCATCACATCACACACACACACACACACACACACACACACAGACACACACACACACTAACCCTACCCTTAAACCTGTCCATCACACACACACACACACACACACACACACACACACACACACACACACACACACACACACACACACACACACACACACACACACACACACACACAGACACACACACACACACACACACACACACACACACACACACACACACAGACACACACACACACAGTAACCCTACCCCTAAACCTGTCCATCACACAAAACTTTCTGCATTTTTACATTTTCAAAAACGCTCCTTCTGTATGATTTACAAGCTTGTTTCCTCATGCGGACATGAGTCTGTGTGCATTCAGAGTGAAGTCCCCACCGAGTCAGAAAAACATTAACACACACACACACACACACACACACACAAGGCTGGGAAGCTTCAGTGAGTCTTTAAGTGGAAAGAATCAGTTGTGCTCAGACACATACAAGAGACGATGTTCATTCATGAAGTTACGCCTCCTCTCTGTCGCCCTTTTCAGAATGCATACCCACAACCAAGATAAACTATGCTGCCAAACATAATAATATTGATAAATGTGAAATATGCACACGCCACACAAGCGCCAGACAATACGGTTTAGCAGGAAAGTAACCGACAGATAGAGACTGAGAGAGAGAGAAAATGTGAATTTAAACAGAGCACTCGGGCAGACTGGCACCAATCTAAATGTAATTGTGTAAATTCACCGGTTCCACTCAGTTCTCCCTGTCCGAGGTGAGATAAGCGTGTGATTGGCTAGAGGGAGATGAAAAAGCCAGCGTCTAAAGCCACGTCTAAAGCAGACCTGGAAAACGTCTTTTGCCAAAATAAAAAAAATAATATGAAAGTTCAAATGCGATTGATGGGGGAGAGGGGCTCCTGTTTGAATTTCAATCAGAGTGGGCCGCCGTACTGTGCCGCCACTGGGGACACAGAGCATCTCTCTGTAATGAAACCATGCATACGCTGCTCTCTCTCTCTTCCACTCTCCGGAAGACGCTCGTCGCTCCGTGCCTCCTCATACGAGCTGTATATCTGTCCTCACCGAGTCTTGCCACGTTTAATACGGGCGCCATGGAAACCCGCGGAGAGAATGGCATCACAGCGCTCAAATGAAGGCCCTTATGTGCAGTGTTTGCTCTCATACGCATCCAATTTTATAAGGGCGGTGGTATACAGCGCATGGTTTGAGTCATGATTAACATATAAACACACATCACACACACGGTTCGTGAGGGTGAGTGGCGTCGTCGATAGCTGCTCTGCACGCTCTCTTGTTTACTTTATTTTCCAATTATGTTTCTGAAGAAGCTCCAGGCAATTATTTATGTGCAAATACAACACACAGAGAGGGGGGGGACACTTTCAGTGGAGGTGAACAGGAAGACCCTTGTTTCAATGTCTCTTATGGTTCGTTGTGAAACTGCAGCTGAACCCGAACCTCCATCTGCTCCAGGGGAGCCCAAAACCTGCATTTTGCCCCTTCTGTGTGTGTATGATCAGAGCAGGAGTGTGTACACAGAAGAACACCCAAAGCACCTGTGCAAACTAGGTGCAAACCTCCTGTATTTACACTTTGAGGGGCAATTCACCCTAAAATTAACATTTTGTCATCATTTACTCACCCTTATGTCATTCCAAACCTGTCCATACAATGAAAGTCAATGTTGTTTTGGACCCCACTGACTTTCATTGGACAAAAATAGCTTTCCACAGAAGGAAGGTCATGCATTTTTGGAAGAACTGACTAAGGACTGTTTGCACTGACAGTGATTTGCAAAGGCAATGCAACTGGAAGTCATTAATTTTCAATAAGAATTGGTAATTAATCAGCTAACAAGCACGTCACACTGAGCGACTAACCTGCACACTTGGTTCTGGTGATGAGAGCCGGCCCAGGCTGTCCGGTTCCCCCCTCACCCGGACGGGTCAGCAGCACTCGGATCTCGTACTCCGTGTCGGGATCCAGGTGCCAGAGTTTGTAATTGGGCGAGTTGACGGCGTGGGTCTCTGTCCAGCTTCCGGATGTCATCCTGTACTCCACCTCCTTCAGGATGATGGGGCCGTCCCCAAAAATGGAGTTGGCGTTTAGCTGGATTAGCAGGTATGTCGGCCCGACGCCCAGCAGCTGAGGTGGAGCGATGGGTCTCGGGGGCTCTGGTAGAATAAAGATAAATCTCAACCAACTGTTTCATCCCAATATGTCATGTAGAATCAAAATGTATATATTTTATTGAATCTTAATTTCATTAATAGCTGCAAGAACCATTTTTTGCAGATTTTCCACATTCTCTGAGCATTACAAATAAACCTATACCTTTAAGACTTGGATATGTAAATTACTTGAATGCTATGATTGGCTAACCTCTTTGCATGTGACATACGTAACAGCACAGTGTTATTAGGGGGCAAGCACCGAACAGTGTGACGGCACCTATTGTATCCGTTAGTTTTCTTCTTCTTCTTCCGCCATGGGAGTCTCTGGCATCCCATAGAACCGTATGGTAAAAAGTTGTGAAATTTGGCACACTGATAGAGGACAGTCCAAACATTCACCACAGCATATTTAGAGTCTCTAACTCAATCCCTCTAGCGCCACCACCTGTCCAAAGTTTCACTTACATTTATGCTAATAACTTTTGAACCATAATGGCTAGAAACTAAATTCCCAAGCCGCATCTATTGAAGTCATTTTCCATCATGAAAATTTTCCCGCCAAAAAACAAAATAAAAAAACTTTTTCAACCTCCTCCTAGATGGTTTGTCCAATTTTGTCCAGATCATCTTCAGACCATGCTGGCAAAAAGTTATCAAAAGCTTTTTGATAAACCCAACCGTTCTTGAACACGCAAATATCACACCAATAATTGGACACAAGGCTCTATCTCCACAATGCTTCAGCGTATTCAGACCAACTTTGGTACATGTCATCCCAAGCATTACCTAAGGCTACATGCAGAGTTTCGGCACAGCGCCATCTACTGGTCCGAAGATATAAAAAATGGCTTTGGAAAAATTTTTGGTTATAACTTCTGAACGATTTGCCCAAAAATCATGTATTTTAAGAACACATAGGCATATCATTACGAAACTCGGTATGTGTCATCGGGACCATGCCCTGAAGGTACTCAAAAAGTTGAGACAGCATGTGGTCAAAAGTAATAGTGAAATTTCCAAAAATTATAATTAGAGTGATTGTATTTGTGATTTTTCAGCCATTTTGACTAAAATACTCTGAAAACGTCTTTATTCGTCGTATCGTTGCTGTTTTGCTGAAGCTACCAGCCATGCTGGCATGTCATATTGTTCCTTTTTGTGCTTGGCCTCAATAATTGCTGCTTGCAGCTATAGTTCAACATTGTTGCTGAACATTGAATTGGTGTTGCTATGTAAATGTAGGTGGTCATATGTTCATTCATTTTATTATCAGTAAATGTTCTGGGAGTCAGTTTGTATGGAAAGCGCACATATTTTTTTTATTAACGTTAATGTTCACTGTAAGCACAAAAAAAAGCATGCACAAATCAACAAGCAAACCATAACAATACTGCAGATGTACATGCAAATGTATCACACCACACCAGACGATCCAGACGGTGCTTTAGTAACTGTGTGAGCGTTTTGCGGATACATTTGGCGACACATTTGGAATATTCAAAATGGCGCCGCTGTGTTTGGTCGCCGTTCAGGTCGCTCCGCGAAGACTGTGCTTTTATTTACTATTTTACTTTCTTTTACTCTCAGTTTTTACAAACTTATCATCTGCATTGATCTACTACGACAGCAAAACTCTTTTGGACATTGGTTACCTCTACACTGGACTGTTTCAGGACACTTTCGCCGATCCTCTGTGGCCATCTGAGATTCTTCGCAACGCCGAGTTGAACAATGGCCAGAGCCAGCGGCGTAGAACAAAGAAACACCGTGGGAAACGTGCTGGTATCCGTAACAGACTGAGGAAAAGGGCATTCAGACCTCCTCTCCCGAGCATTCTTCTAGCAAATGTTCAATCCTTGGATAATAAGATGGACGATCTTAGAGCCAGGATAAGTTTTCAACGGGACATGAGAGACTGTAATATCTACTGTTTGTCCGAAACATGGCTCACGCCCGCGGTCCCGGACACAGCTGTGACGCCGTCGGAGAACTTCTCTGTTTTTCGGATGGACAGAACAGCCGAGGCCGGTAAATCCAAAGGCGGTGGAGTGTGTTTCATGATCAACAAGAAATGGTGCGATCCCAGGAACATCACCATTCTCTCGCGGTCCTGCTCGCCTCATCTGGAACATTTAACAATCATCTGCCGTCCATTCTATCTGCCGAGGGAGTTCTCTGCTGTTGTCGCAACCGCCGTTTACATCCCACCGCAGGCAGACACAGCGCTGGCTTTATCTGGCCTTCATGATGTTGCCAGCGGCATCATAAACAAACATCCCGACGCGGCATTCATTGTCGCGGGCGATTTTAACAAAGCAAACCTAAAGAAAGTCCTGCCAAACTTTCATCAGCACGTCTCCTGCCCCACACGAGGAGCAAACACACTGGATCACTGCTACTCTCCGTTAAGAACGCCTATAAAGCGCGGTCACTTCCAGCGTTTGGCAAATCGGATCATGCCGCCATTTTCCTCACTCCCGAATACAAACAAAAGCTCCTCCAGGAACCCCCGGTGAGGCGGGAAGTTAAGCGTTGGTCACCCCACTCAGAGACCGCGCTACAGGCAGCTCTGGGCGATGTGGATTGGGACATGTTCCGAGCGAGTTCAGCTGACGTAAGCGAGTTCACAGAAGTGGCGCTTTGCTTCATCAACACGCTTACAGAGCAAGCCACGCAAACAATAACAATAACGTCCTTCTCAAATCAGAAACCGTGGGTGGACAATTCAATCCACAGCGCGGCAGTGAACGCGACGCACTGCTGCTTACAACGCCGGTCTCCATTCAGGGAATATGAATGAATACAGATCGTCCTGCTATGCTCTCAGACGAGCAGTTAAAGCCGCAAAACTCCGTTATAAAGACCGAGTGGAGTCTCATTTCCAACTCAACGACTCGCGGCGCATGTGGCAAGGTCTGAGGTCCATCTGCTCCTTTGGATCTAAATCCTCTGCAGAGGCAAGCGTTGATCCGTTGCTCGTGAACGAGTTAAACTCTTTCTATGCTCGCTTTGACTGTAACCGCGGCAACGCGACTCCGCCAAGTGGCGCGTTAGAGGAAATTACTCAGAGCAGCAACAATCACGTGATCTCTGTCTCGGAGGATGAAGTTTGGAGAGCACTCAAGCGTGTGGACGTTAGGAAAGCTGCCGGGCCGGATGGTATTTCAGGTCGTGTTCTGCGGTCCTGTGCTGATCAGCTCACCGGGTTGTTTACATCTATCTTTAATGAGTCCCTCGCTACATCTGTGGTCCCCACCTCCTTCAAAAAATCCACCATCATCCCTGTCCCTAAGAACAGTAAACCCTCTTGCCTAAATGACTATCGTCCAGTGGCTCTCACGTCTATAGTCATGAAGGTCTTTGAGAGACTCATTAAAAACACCATTTGCGCCTTCATTCCTGACACTTTGGACCCTCTTCAGTTTGCCTATCGTCCCAATAGATCGACTGAAGATGCCATCTCTCATGTCCTCCACTCCTCCCTCACTCACATCGACAGCAAAAGTGGGAACTACGTAAGACTGCTATTTATTGACTATAGCTCAGCCTTTAACACCATAGTTCCCACCAAGCTAACCTCCAAACTCCTGGATCTCGGCCTGAATCCTTCTCTCTGCCACTGGATTGAGGACTTCCTCACTGGCAGGCCTCAGGTGGTGAGAATAGGCCAGTCCACCTCCACCTCCATCACCCTGTCCAGTCCCCTGCTCTACTCTCTCTACACGCATGACTGTTTGTCCACACACAGCTCCACCTCTATCATCAAATTTGCTGATGATACTGTTGTCCTGGGCCTCATTTCCAACAACAACGAGACGGCATACTTGGACGAGGTGGAGCATCTAACATCATGGTGCCAGGACAACTGTCTCTCTCTGAATGTTGGCAAGACCAAAGAAATGATTGTGGACTTCAGGAAGAGACAGCAACGGACATACTCCCCCCTCATGATCAGCGGGTCACCAGTAGAGAGAGTGAGCAGCTTCAAGTACCTGGGAGTAAACATCTCCGAGGACCTGACCTGGACTGCTCACATTCAGACACAGGTGAAAAAAGCCAGGCAAAGACTGTACCACCTGCGCCAGCTGAGGAAATTCAGGGTTTCACCAGCTATCCTGAAAACTTTCTATTTAGGGGCGATAGAAAGTGTTTTAACTCAGTGCATCACAGCGTGGTATGGGAACAGCACCAGTCATGACCGCAAAGCCCTGCAAAGAGTAGTGCGCTTATCCGAGCGTATCTCAGGGTCAGCTCTCCCGTCTCTGCAGGACGTCTACACCAAACGCTGCAAAGGTAGAGCTACCAAGATCATCAAGGACTCTAATCACCCTGCAAACCCTCACTTCACGCTGCTACCATCTGGTAAGCGCTTCCCAAGCCTGATGGCCAAAACTGAGAGACTCAGGAGGAGCTTCTTCCCCAGGCCATCAGACTCCTGAACTTAACATCACGTGACTTCACGTCAGGATAAACATCGATACACTGACATTGCACTGCACTTTCTGTTCTCGTTGTTACTGTGTAACAACCTGTCATAAACCTGTTTGCACATTATACTCTTATACATTTGTTAACCACATATTTATAAGTCTACAGTTTACTCACTGCAAAGTCTACTTCAATTATTTTATTCCACTTTATTCTTATTTGTTACCTTTTTTTTTTTTTTTTTTTCTCTTGACTTGATTATTTATAATTCTACAGATATAGACATATATATATATATATATATATATATATATATATATATATATATATATATATATATATATATATATATATATATATATATATATATATATATATATATATATATATATATATATATATAGATAGATAGTACTTTTTTATATCCTATTTCTATTATAATTTCCTCCTTGTGTTTTTAACTGTGAATTTGCACTGTCCATGGAGCGGACCTGTTTACATTTCACTGCCGGTTGTATATTCTGTATATAACTGTGTATGTGACAAATAAAACTCTTGAATCTTGAATCTTGAATCTCACAGACAAGCGGAGAGATATCCCATCCGTACATAAAACAAGCTAGTCATGTATTTTTTACTGGAGAGGAAAAACAGAAAGCATGAAGCTGTAAGTGTAGAGATCCTCCATGCTGATCTTCACAACTCGGAGATGCTCTCAGAGTCTGGACACTGCTGATGACTTTATGATTATGAATAAATCATGCAAGATGGAGCATAGAAGAGCCGTTCAAAACAGCGTCAGCACAAGACATCCTGACACTTGTTTTGGTGACATATAAAAGGTTCTCGCTATAAAGTCCCTCCTCAGCATGGCATTGATTTTGGTGAAGCGGCGTTTAAAGCTGCGAGACTGTCCACTGGAGCGACAGACAGCTCAAGCTGAGAGACGATCAGATGGAGACACACACTCTCTCTTTCCACCCCAGATGGCTCCTGAACTCTCTATTTGTTTCAGCTAATTAACCAGCCCACATGAAGCTCAGAAACAACACAAACCAACACGCCAATCACACGCCTGTTACGTCCATAAACGCTTATGTGATGAGCAGATGCGACTCTTAAACATGTGGTTACGAACAGTACTGGTCAAGGACAGGACCTTCAGAAAAGCTTTGGCATATGGGGAGAGTGTTCATGAAACTCGGTTCCTAAATTAGCATTTTTAGCTTTTTTTTGGCTGTTCTGGTTGGGGACACTTGTATAGAAAGTACACAATTTACCTTTAAATATGCCATTATAACACAATATTTGACTGCACAATGACACCACTGATTAACCACATATTTTTTGTAAAGAAATTAATACTTAAATCTTCAGCAAGGACGCATTAAATTGATAAAAAGTTACATTTATGATGTCACAAAAGATTCTATTTCAAATAAATGCTGTTCTTTTGAACTTTCCATTCATCAAAGAATCCTGAGAAATAAAATGTATGAAAATAAACGTTTTTCATCATTGATAATAATCAGAATTGGCCGTGTTTTAATTAAATGCAAATGCAAATTCAAATTGAATGATTTTACTCAATTATCCTACAGGTTTTAATGAAAAGTGAAGATAATAAAAAAATTATTATTACAAAAATAATAACCTCATGAATTACAATAAGTGTGAATTAATAACAAAAACACTAGTAACAACATGCCACTCTGGGCCTTCTGGGCCGATTCTGGTGGCCCATCTTACCCTAAATGTCTAATTTTATCTTGTTATGTCCAAATAAAAACTATACATTTTACTCCACAAATTTAAAAACTTTGATATTTAATATAATACAATGCCATAGATCACAAAATTAGATCAAATAACCTGAAAACGGTTTGGTAACACTTTAGTATGGGGAACACATATTCACTATTAAATATGAGGTATAACTACCTCAATAAACTCCTAATTACTGCTTATTAATAGTTAGTAAGGTAGTTGTTAGTTCAGGTATTGGGTTTGATTAAGGGATGTAGAATAAGGCATTAATATGTGCTTTATAAGTACTACTAAACAGACAATATCCTAGTAATATGCATGATAATAAGCAACTAGTTCATAGTGAGAATTGACCCTAAAATAAACAGTTGATCACAAATTTAAAAATAGCATAGCCATTCATCAAGTGTTGAGAAGAGATTTTGTGGCATCTATGGTCAGGAGAAATAATTAAGGTGTGCGGGTCATCTTACCCCGGCTCTCACACCTGTCGCACTGATTATTTAAAAACGTATCACGATGAACTTTATCAGTATAATCAGCAGCTGTAGAATGTTTTTTTAATATTCTGAATAAATCTGTTGGCGTTCCTGTAAACAAGCGACCTGTGTAACGTCTTAATGGAATAAAGGAATGGAAGGAAGGAATGAGAGTTAATTGATTTATTGTGTGTTCCTGCAGGAGGAGGTGCTGGTATCCCTGTGCAATCAAAGCCGGCTTATTTTAATACCGTAATCTGATTCTAGTGTGTGTTGTGTTGTGTGTGTGTGTGTGACACCACTAACAGCAACACGGCAAAATTACATTTCACCAAGTAATCGAATCACAACGGCACTAATGCACAAAAGCGCTGCCCTTGCAGAGCCAAACCACACACACACACACACACACACACACACACACACACACACACACACACTTGGACATCTTTCTTGTTGACTTGTTTTGAGCCTTGTGGTGACATCACCTCTGTAAACCGCTCTTTTATTTCTCATGTATTATTTTAAATGTGACATTTACCGGAGCGCCTGGTTGTGTCAATCACTCACTGACATATAAAGCTTTACCCTTTACAGACGGTTATTACAGCGCACGGGTGAATCACCAAACCCTTCCAGAGCACGTCCAGGTCATATTTCACCCCAAAAATCAAAAGATGTTTTGCTGGAAAAGTGCACTATCATTCTGAACGCGACGACATTCAGTGTCCAGATCCCGTTCTGGGCATGTCGACGGCGTCACTCTTGGACGTCTGCGTGATATAAAACATGCTGTTTATTAGCGTGTCCATCAGCGGAGCACATATAAAACACTGCCTTTTACCACTAATGAAGTGACTCAGGGGGCATTAATGTGTACGGCTGTGCTTATTTGCTGGGTTCCTCAGAAAACAAAGCGTCTGAGGGCAGACGGGCTCTTTGAGGAGAGAGCAGAAAGCCTCGTCCGTTTGTGCCTGGACCTGCAGACAAACGGCATTCATCTCAATTCATTAGAGCCACTGACACACGCACAAACAGACAAACATGAGTGCTTTTAGTGGACCAGCGGATAAATTGGCGAGTGAATGGAACAGGATTCATATATTAGCTGAGAGCAGGTTGAATCAGGGTTATTAAACTGCCACGAGTTTTGTTTATAAATTCAAGATTTTAAAACTGATATAATTCTATTCTGTTCAAGACGGCCAGCAGCAAATAAACAACTTTTTCCAGTGTTGTTTGTATAAGCTTTCTTCTTGACAGAATACGCTTCGTGAGATTCATTGAAATGCATGTTATTAGTTTTATTAAAACTGTCATAAGTGTATCTTGTGGTGAAACATCAGTGTTCTCTCTGCTGATGTACGCAGGATTCTCCTGTCACTGATTAAGCCCCGCCCCTTTCCTACAATTGGCTCATATTCAGCTCCGCCTCCATCCAATCAACAACTGATGGACTTGTAAGGACCGGTTTTACTGCTAAGACAAAAGCTGAGATCCAACACCCTGCATTAAAACAATAAAACTCAATCTGAAGAGAAGATCTCACAGAGAAACTGTAGGACACCGCCCTGACCAAAACCCTCTCCCCCTCTCTACCTCCCTTTCCCCCTTCCCCCTGATTCAAGTCCCAGAATGCAGATATACTACATATGATTTATCTTGTGAATCTATTGTTTTATCCCTTTCATGTCTGGTGTCTTTTTAAAGGTCAAAAGTGCGATTGGTAAAATGGTCTCAACATCACTGAAGTCACTGATAGGGTTAGAAAGATTGAAACATATGAGACTTGTGTTCTCTTTTTGAGTGGTCTCTCCAAAGATATCTGATCTTCTCCCCAAACTAGGTGTTTGTGTTGCAAATAGTTACAACCCTTTGTTCTGGTCTGGGTATTTAAGGAAGGGTAGCAGGGCTGCCATTGGGGAATATTCTGTAGACAGAAGCCCCCATGCAGTGTTGTGTCAGTGTCATAAGAG
This sequence comes from Paracanthobrama guichenoti, assembly GCA_018749465.1. Taxonomy (NCBI): domain Eukaryota; kingdom Metazoa; phylum Chordata; class Actinopteri; order Cypriniformes; family Gobionidae; genus Paracanthobrama; species Paracanthobrama guichenoti. Next base: position 1,751,507 of record CM031962.1, on the reverse strand, counting down.
ACACTCACACACGCTGTATGTATTGTGCCAGATATGACTCTTTGAAACTATTTTCATATTACTTAATTGTATTTTATGCTGAAAGTTGTGTACCATGGATTCATGTTTAATTATGTTCTTTAAGTTCTGTCTGGCCAAAATAAATGTTAATCTTGATTTATTCTGTATTTTTCATAAATCATTACTCAAGTAGTGTCGCATGAGGAGTTTTGTAGGAGTTTCGTAAATCTTTCTGTCAGGGCAGATTCATACCGAGGACCCCATGACCGGAGCATGGCGCTAAGCATGAGGGACAATCTGATTTCTGGGTGTCACTGTTATTATCAAGTTACAGCTCTCGTGACTATTGCTAAAATTACACTTTCTGTTATGAGTAAGCATTTGCGACTCACTTAAAGGTAAAATAGTTCACTCTGTAATCCTCTGTAATATCAGAACTGACTAATTTGCGTCCGTGAGGTAATGTAATTATAATCGCGAGCATTATCCTCTGAGCGACTCGGGTCCCATGGAGGAGCAGTATTTGAAATTAAGAGATACTAAGAGAAATCAAAGATCTAAATTAAATCACAACTAAACTTATGATCAGCTGTTAAGTTACAAATGTAACAAATGTAACAAAGTTACAAAGAATTGGAGTAAGATCAAATTATTCATGGAGTCAGATTTAAAATTCGATGGTCATAAATTAAGTGAATCCAACAGAAGTGCTGAGAAGGCGAACACGCAGAAGTCCTTCGACCAGGCCGTTAGATTCCGTCCTTGGGCTAACGGATGGACCTTACAGACTGAACCAAAACCTGCCCAACTATGGCAAGCCGTTTTGACTTTTAATCATTTAAATGTTAATTCTTGTATTTTGGCCATTCAAACTATTTTTTTTTATATCAGTAATTACTTTGTTACTATAAAAACATAAATTCCTGTAATCAAGAACTCAATTGCACTAGTTGAAATGTTGATTCTTGATGTTGCATTTGTTATTTCTGATATCGGAAAATGCATTTATGAGATCAATAATTAGGAGAGTAATTTCAGATTCATGATATCAGAAATGAACACTGTCACCAGTGACAATCGAATTATTGATATCAAAAATTTTGATTTTTACTAGTAGGAATTGTATTTCTGATATGTGAAATTCAACTAGTAAGAAATCAATTATTGATATCAACAATTCATATTTCTGCAAGTGATGACCATCCATCCATCCATTTATCTATATCTCAATCTATCCATTCATCCATCTATCCATCCGTTTATCTGTCAATCTATCCATCAATCCATCCATCCATCCATGTCAATCTATCCATCCATCCATCTGTTTATCTATATGTCCATCCATCCATCCATCCATCCATCTGTTTATCTATATGTCCATCCATCCATCCATCCATCTGTTTATCTATATGTCCATCCATCCATCTGTTTATCTATATGTCCATCCATCCATCCATCCATCTGTTTATCTATATGTCCATCCATCCATCCATCCATCCATCCATCCATCCATCCATCTGTTTATCTATATGTCCATCCATCCATCCATCCATCCATCCATCCATCTGTTTATCTATATGTCCATCCATCCATCCATCCATGTCAATCTATCCATCCATCCATCTGTTTATCTATATGTCCATCCATCCATCCATCCATCCATCTGTTTATCTATATGTCCATCCATCCATCCATCTGTTTATCTATGTCCATCCATCCATCCATCCATCCATCCATCCATCCATCCATCCATCCATCCATCTATCCATCTATATGTCCATCCATCCATCCATCCATCCATCCATCCATCCATCCATCCATCTGTTTATCTATATGTCCATCCATCCATCCATCCATCCATCCATCCATCCATCCATCCATCCATCCATCCATCCATCTATCTGTTTATCTATATGTCCATCCATCCATCCATCCATCCATCCATCCATCTATCTGTTTATCTATATGTCATTCCATCCATCCATCCATCTGTTTATCTATGTCCATCATCCATCCATCCATCCATCCATCCATCCATCCATCCATCCATCCATCCGTTTATCTATACATCCATCCATCCATCCATCCATCCATCTATCTGTTTTTTTCTGATAGACTTTATTACCTTCAAAACATGTAAACTTCAAACTACAAGCTTTTAAGACTTTTTCAGACTTTATTCTCTGACTTTCTCAAGCCAACTTGTACTACTAGTAAAAACTGATTTGCTGATATCAATAATTCTTATCCTGAGAATGAATAAAAGTCAAAAGGGCTTGCCATAGCCCTACATGTGTTCAATAATCTGTTGTTGGCTGTACGTCACAATACAGGGGAAAAATAAAGATCTGACGCTACTTCCATTACATCACGACTGCCCAGCATTCATTGACTCGTTTCTCATGTCATTCCAAACCTGTATTCTGCAAAAAGAGCATCTATCAGAGACACCACAGAAGTATCATAAAAAGTCTTCAAACGTTTGAAGTAATTATCACTGAATAATGACTTCGAATGGATAGTTCAGCCAAAAATGATCATTCTGTGATCATTCACTCTCCCTCATGTGGATCTAAACCTTTCTTAGGAGGCCAATGGTCACCAAAACTGCTTGGTTCCCAAACTTCTTCAAAATGTCTTCTTCCATGTTCTTCCAAAGAAAGAAAGTCCCACAGGATCAGGACGTAATTCATTTTTTTCAGTGAACTAACCTTTTAAATTTCAGTCTGTTCCTCATACAAATGACTTCAGAAGTCATGTGGAGGACTTTCATTATGTTTATGATACTGTTATGGTTTTTATTGGCACATCTTTGTCAATTTTACTATACGCCATAGTACAGAAAAAGAGCTGTGATGATCCTTCAAAAAAATCTCCTTTTGTTTTCCACTGACAAATCATGTGTTTGGAAGATGAGGACGAGGACATGACGACAGAATCTTCACGTTAACTCAATTATTCTTTTAAGTGTTGTAATTAATATGCAAATTAAATACTTACAAACTTGCTAAATTTGTTGTTAACGATAATAGCCTTGGATTGAACGGAGGCTTTACCAGAGAATTATGAAATCCAGCAGCGGGACGAGCGCTGAGAGCGAGATGGTGAGCGTGACTCTTCTTCTGTCAGGTGTCACTGGCTGTTTCACGCGGGTCATCCATCATGAGTGTCTGACATGAGCCAATGATAGCGCTGTGCCCCGCTGTTAGCCTCCTTAAGCCCTGTCTCATCTGTCTTTCCTCACACACACACACACACACACTCGCACTCACACACGCACGCACGCTCAGTTGTGTTTTCATGTTTTATGGGGACATTCCATAGGCGTAATGGTTTTTATACTGTACAAACTGTATTTTCTATCCCCCTACACTGCCACACTACCCACAAACCTACACCACACACACACACACACACACACACACACACACACACACACACACACACACACTCATACAATTGTAAAATGCACTTGCCCTCAACTCAACATCTTATAGTCAGAGAATAATCGTTTTCTTGTCATTTATTTAACGCACACGAGGACCTGGCAGGGACGTGTTTGATCAAAGCAAGGCCGGGTTAAAAAAAGAGAAGGTAAAGAGACAGAGAGAGCGAGAGAGAGAGGCAGACATAAAGGGAAGAAAAGCAAAAGGAAATATTTCCTGTGGGAAGCGTCACAGCTTTTTTATTTTGAAGTTTTGATGGGGCCTGTGAAGGGAAAGAGATGACAGGAGCGAGCGAATATGGATCAGGGGACACGGCAATCTAACACCTGACGGACAGTGGAGGAGAGAAAGACTGATCCCTGTCTGTTACACATCAGTCTGTCTCTCTCTCTCTCTCTCCGGACTGACAGGATGTGTGATCACCTCTTCCAGTGCGTCACCTCTCACACACTCGCCGTCTAGGTGTGTAAAACTAACACTCATCACGCCTCAAACGCTGGACTGACAGTAAAGGCTGCTCTCGTCTGACCCCTGACATCTCACACCAGACTGACCCGCTCAAAAGTTGTTGTTTTTTTCAAAGAAATAAATACTTTAATTCAATGTGTAAAAAAATTGATCAGTAAAGACATTTAGAATGTTACAAAACATTATATTTTAAATAGGTCCTATAATTCCCCTTTTTACAAGATGTAAAATAAGTCTCTGATGTCCCCAGAGTGTGTATGTGAAGTTTTAAACGAGCTGTTTTTGTGTGTCCCTTTAAATGCAAATGAACTGCTGCTAACTCATGTTAGCAGCTCTGATTACCTCACACACACACACACACACACACTGAACATGTCAGAAACTGTTCAGCCTTTTATGATCAGACCGGAGTCGGACAATGATGGAGAGACTCAAGAAAAAGAGACAACATGTAGAATGAGACAGGACGTTTCTGAAGGGATAGAGGATGAGTTTATGAGTTAACGATCTTCAGTCATTGATTAGCATATTCTGTCTTGATAATCTATAAACCGCTGGTGTGGGAACTGTTGTGAGATGAGCAGAGAATATCTGCTGATGAAGAGAGAACAGGGATAGTTTAGTTTAATTACGGTTATAACTTATGATGTCATCTTGCTTTATGACATGCTATTGCGTTTGTGTTCGTACTGTATCAATAAATGTGAAAGACGGACGACAGCTTGAGCGACTCCCAAATGTGCTCGACTACAACAACTCTTCCTGTTCTCAACATGTTCCCGGGGGCGGGGTTATGTAAATGTTAGGGTTAGTGATGTCACTAGCTCGTTGTAGTCCTTAAAGAGATTTCTGTAACAGAAAATATCTCCCTTTGCTTTGAGCTTTGAGCGTCATAACTTTACAGATGTTGTTTCTGCTCAAACAGCGACACTACACACTCACTAAAGATAAACAAGCATAATCATAATCAACCACCGTTTTAAATAAATTAATAATTTTCCACAGAAATATGAACTGTTTTCAACACTGATAATAATCATAAATGTGTGTTGATCATCAGATCCTCATCTGAGAATGATCAGTGAAGGATCATGTGACACTGAAGACTGGAGTAATGATGATAAACTCAGCTTTGATCACAGGAATAAATCACACTTTACTGTATATTCACACAGAGAACAGCTGATTCATATTGTAATAATATTTCACTATTTTTACTGTATTTCCTGTATTTTTGATGACATAAATGCAGTCTTGGTGAGCAGAAGACAGTTTTGACTAGCACTGTATCCACTGACTGATGAAAACTGCTGAATAATTCCTTTCCTCCATTAAGGAATATCTCCAAACGTTGACTTTAGACCGCGAGTGTGAGCCAGGTGAGTGTGTGAGCGCAGCGAGGGTGTGTTTTATGAAAGCGGATGAATCATTGATGCTTATCGCAGTGAGGAAGCCGCTGCTCGTGACATTAATGAACCACTTTCTGTTCTTCATTCTCTCAGATTCTCTCAGATGAAGCTTTCGGAGTTGTTGACATTTTGGCTCTTTTGGTTTGTTTGCGTTTGTTCTGTGTGTGTGCATGATCGGGAAGTATCAGACGAGCGCGCTTCATCAAACTTTAACGATCCGTCATCACGCACAGCGCCGGCGTCTTTAAAACCCCCCTCGTTTCAACTCCTGATCTCTGGCTGTCTCTCCAGGCATATTTACCAGCGATCAGGCGCGTGTTTGCGACGGGGTGCCGAGCGCTCACAGGAGGCTGACAGCCTGTTATCTAGTCATTAGGAAATCACAAGTAGCAAACAATCATCGTCTCCATATCTCTCGCACGCCTCGCTCCGGCAAACACACCTGCATCACGTCGGGCTGTGTAGGGCTCTTGATTTGACTGTGTGATCCATCACAGACTTCCCAAACTATTAGAAGTAAAGCGTCTTCTTGAGATTAAATTAATAGATCAGTTCAATAGTTCAGTAATTTAGGTAATTGGGGAACACATATGTGGACCCTGGTCATAAGGGTCTTTTTTTATTTTTTTTATTATTGAGATATACACTCACCTAAAGGATTATTAGGAACACCTGTTCAATTTCTCATTAATGCAATTTTCTAATCAACCAATCACATGGCAGTTGTTTCAATGCATTTAGGGGTGTGGTCCTGGTCAAGACAATCTCCTGAACTCCAAACTGAATGTCAGAATGGGAAAGAAAGACGATTTAAGCAATTTTGAGCGTGGCATGGTTGTTGGTGCCAGACGGGCTGGTCTGAGTATTTCACAATCTGCTCAGTTACTTGGATTTTCACACAAAACCATTTCTAGGGTTTACAAAGAATGGTGTGAAAAGGGAAAAACATCCAGTATGCGGCAGTCCTGTGGGAGAAAATGCCTTGTTGATGCTAGAGGTCAGAGGAGAATGGGCCGACTGATTCAAGCTGATAGAAGAGCAACTTTGACTGAAATAACCACTCGTTACAACCGAGGTATGCAGCAAAGCATTTGTGAAGCCACAACACGCACAACCTTGAGGCGGATGGGCTACAACAGCAGAAGACCCCACCGGGTACTACTCATCTCCACTACAAATAGGAAAAAAATACTCACTATTAACTATGACTTTTCCCTCAATAAACTCCTAATTACTGCTTATTAATAGTTAGTAAGGTAGTTGTTAGTTCAGGTATTGGGTTTGATTAAGGGATGTAGAATAAGGCATTAATATGTGCTTTATAAGTACTACTAAACAGACAATATCCTAGTAATATGCATGATAATAAGCAACTAGTTCATAGTGAGAATTGACCCTAAAATAAAGTGTTAGAGTAATATAATGACACATTCACTTGTTCATGATTTTCTGATATGTGTTAATGGTCACATGACAGATTGTCTAATTGATAGCTGTTTGTAAATTACCTAGAGCTTGTTGTTTTGTAGGAGCAGAGCAATAGATGACAGTGTCACCTTGCATTTCCAATATTAACATCAAGACAATATATATAGTAAATAATAATGGCCCCAGTACAGATCCTTGGGGGACTCTCTTAACCACTTCCATTGAGTCTGATTTGACACTTTCCACCTGCACACATTGAGTTCTTCCCTTTTTTGAACCAGTATTAAACCACGGAAATACATTATCTGATAAACCAACCCTTCTAAGCCTATCTAGCATTATCTCATGGTCCACTATGTCAACAGCTTTAGTTAAACAGTGGTGTTTTTCGTCTAGGGACCCCACAAGGTCATTTTAACATTTTAGGACAGCCACAATGGTGCCGTTTTTTTACAAAATCCTGTTTGGTTGCTAGACAAAAGTTTATGAATATGTGAAACCTGTGTTAGTTGTTCACTGATGAAACTTTCAAAAAGTTTTGACAAAATACAAAGCGTTGAAATATGTCTGTAGTAGTTATCTAATAAAGTGGTTGTTAAGGAAAGATTGAACAAATACATCAATGGTGGTGAGATAATATCAGTCTAGGTCTTTTAATACAGAGCAAACATCAGAAGAGGTCCGTTATTTAAAGCCACGGTGTAACAGATTATATGCGTCGGTTACACTTTATTTTAAGGTGTCGATGTTACAGAGCTATACATTTACAGTCAAACCAAAAATTATTTAGACACTTAAGTGAGGAGAGCAAAATAAAGTAAACTGACATACCCAACAATTCTTCATACAGTGACTAGCAGTAAAACTCATACAAAATTGAGAGCAAAATGATCCAGACATTTTGAGCTGAGCATGTTTTGCTGAAGTGTGTGTTCTTCAATTGCTAATGTGACCTTTGACACCACAGACTGAACAAAATGAAGCATCGCTTGAGCTAAACTGGTATTATCTGGTTGTGTTCTTAAATCTAACAGCTGATTGGTTGATTGCTTTCTATCCAAGTTATCTGACATTATCAAGATGAGTTTGTTCTGACACAGTTCTTGTCATATTTTATTAAACTATAGTGAATAAACTGATAATGTGAGAAATGTTGAAGATGTCTTAATAAATTTTGGTTTGACTGTAAGTACTGAGTAATATTAATAAACTGCATCTACTTACTATAGGGTTAGTGTTTGGTTTAGGGTTAATTTCATGTAATTATGAATAATCTACTGTTATTACTAAAGTAAGTAACGTGTGTAACATTAACAGTAAACTTCAATACTTCAATTAAATCACAGCCTTTGATTCGATAATAGTTATTAAATCTGCAATTTGAGATTCATTTTGATGACTTGTGCATCCCAATTTCTGTGTTTAAAAGTTTAAAATTCTCAGCTTTATCTCCCGAACCCTCGTGGTCTATTAGTTCTTGAGGATTTTAAAGCAGACAGATGGACTTGTTTGAGGGACTGTTCTCATGTGACGTCAGGCTCCAAAAGCTTTCTGCAGCTGCACAAGATCTCCAAACCACTGCTATCTAATAAAAACAGGGTGGTGTTTATCGACTGTTTGCGTTTGAATCTATTTCACAGTACACGTCTTGTCAATTCAGCTTATTCTCTACAAGCGAGAGCAGGCTAATGTCATTACTCCAAACCCTGGGCTAAAGACGCAGAGCTCCCCTCACGCCGAGGCGACAACTGTGTTGTGTTGTTTTCCTCTCTCATCTCTCTCGCTGCAGCTGGAGGACACGCAGATCGATCCTTCTCCAGCGTAAGAATTCACCACTGAAATTTTCATTTGTTACAAAGCGGCCCCAAACAGCCGGGAGGGCCCGCTGTCGCCCCGCATTAGGGAGAGCGGGAGCTAATAAAGCACTAGCCTGGGGTCACGTGCGACAATAGGCAACTCCGTGCCAGCTCCCATTAGCGCACGCACAAATCCATGGCCCAAAAATTTCCGCTGAAATTACCATCTTTGGTATCCTTGTAGCAGGATGTCAGCTGGGGAAGTGTGGTGGAGATATCTGAGCTGTCAGTGCGCTTGAGACTCAACCGGCCCTCCTGCCCTCCGGCCGCCGCTAACTATTGCACTCCTCTCAGAGTCACATCTGCACACGCCAAACTTCACGCGGCACTCGACGGACCAAAGACAGCGGCGCTTCGGCACGCTCTCGGGTTCGGGGTAGGTCGCCAAAAAAACTGGTTGTGCATATTAATATGGCACCAATGCGCCCAATGGTAATTCAAATATGAAAGCATTTGTATCATTTAACAGCATTTAAATAAGCAGATGGCCGCTGTAGCCATGGCTGTTTCTCCTTAAACTAGTCTCTAAAATCATTAAACATGACAACAAACAACTCTGTACTTTTTTGTAACACATTTACAAAATAAAGACTCACAGAGTCTGAAATATGTATTTTAAAGGATTAGCTCACTTGAAAATGTCCTGATAGTTCCGTCTCCCCCATCTCATCCAAGATGTTCATGTCTTTCTTTCTTCAGTGGAAGAGAAATGAAGATTTTTGAGGAAAACATTCCAGGATTTTTCTCCTCATAATGGACTTCAATGGGAACCAACGGCTGAAGGTCCAGATCAATGCAGTTTCAGAGGAAGGGCTTCAGAGGCTCTGCACGATCCCAGAGGAATAGGGTCTGATCTAGGCAAACCATCGGACATTTTCAAGAAAAAATAATGTATATACTTTTTAACCACAAATGCTCGACTTCGGTGTTGTTCTTCTTCACGGCGTATGACATCATCACGCCGTGAAGAAGAACAACACAGAAGTCGAGCATTTGAGGTTAAAAAGTTTATAAATGTTTATAATTTTTAGAAAATGTCTGATGGTTTGCCTAGATCAGACCCTATTCCTCTGGGATCGTGCAGAGCCTCTGAAGCCCTTCCTCTGAAGCTGCATTGATCTGGACCTTCAGCCGTTGGTTCCCATTGAAGTCCATTATGAGGAGAAAAATCCTGGAATGTTTTCCTCAAAAAACTTCATTTCTCTTCCACTGAAGAAAGAAAGACATGAACATCTTGGATGAGATGGGGGAGACGGAACTATCAGGACATTTTCATTTTGAAGTGAACTCATCCTTTAATAAAGAGAAAATGACAAAATGACCAAGCAAGCCTTTACCTCTGACTATGAGCCCAGCGAAGTTGGAGACGCCGGATCCTCTCTCTGATTGGGTGACACAGCGGTACAGATCCTGGTCCTGACTGGTCACCTCTCTCAGTCGGAAGGAGGCTGCAAACTTCCTGTGGTTGATGTTTTTCTTCTCCGCCACTGGAATGTCCTCTCCGTTACGCCGCTATATATGTCATAAGAGGAAGAGAGATGAAAAATAAAAATGTGCAGGTCTGATTCAGTCATTTTCTCCCAATTATAACAGCATCAGATGTCACATCCGAAGTGTGTCAGTGTTCACAATGTTCCATGTTATGTGCTTTGGGATATGGATGTAAGGTTGGACGCCTTTTAAAGACACTCTTTATTGCAGAAGTGATACATTATAAAAAGTTATAGATGTTTAGCAAATTAATATTGAACTAAACATTTAAATATGACATATATTTTTACAAAATAATCAGCCAGAAAATCAAATCCATATAAATCCACAATGAGTTCCAAATTTGAAGGTGATATCACAAAAATTGAGCCGCTAAAAGGTTTTAAAGTACCGTCTCCATTGTAACGCAATGGTTTTCACAGGATGAATTTTGATTGTTTAAGCTTTTGGATGGTGATTACTAAAATATGAGATGGAGAAAAACAAAAGAAATAAAAAGTGCATCAAGTGTCCCGCTACCAGGACACTGACTGTTAAAAGGCTATAATGTGATTCTAACTTATATAATTAATTTTTTTCTGGCAAGTAAAGATATTTAGAGATCAGGATTATTCAGGTATATGAGGCAATCAAAAATAAGGATAAAAAACAATTGAAAAAAATCAAACAAAATCAATGGAAAATATAGCTACAATCAGCAACTAAAGCCTTTAAGCACGTGTATTATGTTTTATTTAACAAGCCTGTAACCACCTAAATCAGTTTTAAAGTTTTTTAACAGTTATCAAGGTTAAAACCTAGGACTAGCTAGTTCAAGAAAAGTAGGTTTTTTAGTAGATTCAATTGACAGCGGCGGTCCTAGAGGCAAAGTTGCTCAGAATGAGGAGTTCTACCCTATGATATGAAGGCGTGTGCGAAAAATCACGTGATATACAATCCTTTACACATGCGAAGGCACCCTCAGTGGCCAATTTCTTTTGCATTTCTCACAGGCCTCTAGGGCCGTGAGTCAAACAGGCCCAGTGAGTTTAGTTTCCGATCGGCCTCCGTTAATCTTGTCTGACAGCCACTCAAATTTCAGTGGCCGATGGCGGCCATGTTTTTACGAGATATGCGAATGTCCTTGTTTACAATCGCGGCACCTTGGACAAAGACACCGCATGCAAGTTTTCTAGTCAATCGGACTGACTTTTGCGTAACTATAGCCATTTTCATTTTGTTGTTTTTTAAAAAAAAATTTAAATTCATTTTATAGCACCACTAAGTGGCCAGTTGCCATGTAATTTTTACAGCCCATACAGAAGTGTACCAAGTTTGGTGAAATGATCTCATTCCGTTCAAGAGGGACAGCCGTTTTAGTAAAAGTGGCCACGCCCACTTTAATCATTTTGACGTAATTCGAAATATAATTATTTTCTTTGAAATAATTATTGACTCCAGAGAATCTTTCTGCAATGGTTTGGTTCCGAGTGGGCAAAAAACCTAGGACTAGTCCACAAAACTTCCCCCCAAAAAAATCCAAGGATTCCAACAATATAAGACACTTGATCCTGTGACAAACGGTTTAGGAGGTATGCGCCATTACATACTTTTGGCCATACTGTAGCCAGTTTGGGTGGGTTTTGGTGACGCTGTAGACAGGGTGGGTACTACCATCTCTCAAAGTTTCAAGTCTCTACGACTTACGGTTTAGTCTGCCCGATCACTTTTAGGGGAGAATGCTGATCCTTGGAAATTCTAACAATTACAACAGAGTTTCAGATCTATGCTAATGATCAGTGAGTGAGCTGCTAAATGATGAGTGTACATGTAAAATGTATTGCTATCTCTGTTGTGGTTTACAGTAAATGCTCTATCGTTCTTTTACCTGGAAAGTGAACATGAATTGGTTGGACTTTATTTTAAGGAGATGTTGTTACAGTGTAATTACACAAATAAGTATTGAGTACTATTCATTAACTACATGTACAGGGTTAAGGTTAGGAATATGGTTTTGTTTATGGGTTAGCTGCATGTAATTATGCATAATTCTAGAGTAAGCATATGCAGCATGTCTAAATATGCCACCTTAATAAAGTGTTCCTCATCAAATTTGGGACTTGACTCCATAAACCCACCAGCAGGACTGAGCGTTAGGCTTGTTCGGGTGGCATGGGGCTGAAGCTCCAGTAATATGCTTGACTGGAGAAGTGACGGCAGTCAGTGTCACAGGCGATCTGTGTGAGTGAAGCGTGAGCGCGTGTGCAACAGAGGATCATTCATTAGCCCCTTTAACACTGCCATCTCCTATTAGTCAGAAGCGCAGCAGACACCAGCACTTTCTTGCTCTTCTTCATTTTTCACCTCCTCGTGTATCAGAGCAGAAAAGGTCACTGTTCCTACACACTTTACCACCCTGTCATGCGCTTCCTCTTTCACTGCGTCTTCACCGCACTTCGTCTTCTCTGTGTGTGAAGGCTCTCATTAGTTAATCACAATCCCAGGGCAGTGGCAGGGCTTCACCTCAGCGCAAACACAACACACACACATCATTAAGAGAGCAGATTTTTCCTTCGGGATGAAGAAAGTGGGAAGATTTGAGGGGCACGAGAGGAGACGCTCTCTCTGTGACAGGCTCGGCTGTAATGAACCCAGCGTTGCTCTCCAGCTGCTTGATTAGTAATTGTGCTTATACACACCCGTTGACCATGAATATGCGATACAGTTTCCAAAAATGATGCAATTCTTTGAGTATCATGAAATCAAACTTAAAAACAGCCGCACTGTTTGCTCCCATACATCCTGAACTTGACATTCCCGGCCAATTAGGGTGAATCCCATCTCTGATCTAAAGCATGGCTCGCGTTAAGAAGAGTTTTAACTTAAGGAAATATGTTTTTATTTATTTTTATTTTTATTCATGCATTGTGTCCGTAATACGTACTCTTTATTAAAAGTATGCTTGATTTTCATTTTCACAAGGGTAATTATGACAGCAAAATAAACAGATTTGCCAACTTTTGAAAGGGAGGACAGTTCCCACCTGCAGCCAGAGTTTGTTGTTGACTGCATCCCGGACGGTGGCGATGCACTGGAGCGTGGCGTTCTGTCCGGCGTTCACCTCCACATCCCCCAAACGCAGGAAGTGAGGGGACTTATCTGCATTCGAAGGAAAAGACAGCAATGCATGACATTACAGCTCTCAAACATACCATAATAATAAACCTGCCAGAGTTAACCAGTGCTGTACACTCCCAAAACCATCACAATCATTTTATTCCACGATAACGATATATCGCAATATAGTTAAAATCGCTTGTTTTTAAAGCGCAAGGCTTAAAAGAGCATTCAAACGATAAGCTTTCGATGTTCATATGATGGACAACAGAATTTGTCTTGAATTTGAGTGTGACGACTCAAAACATCCTCTCCGGTCACTCTGAAAACAAATAACATTTACACTTCAGTATGAGCTCTGTTACTTATTTGACATGCCTAGAAGTCGTCCAATCATAACATACATACATGCTCTTAAAGGTACAGCAGCAAAACAGCCTGTTTAAAAACTCCACCCATTCATCCATCCATCCATCCATCCCCCAACCACCCATCCATCCATCCACCCATCCATCCACCCACTCATCCAGCCATCCATCCGCCCACCCACTCATCCAGCCACCCATCCATCCCCCACCGCCCACCCATCCATCCATCATCCATCCATCCACCCACCCACTTATCCAGCCATCCATCCATCCACCCACCCACTTATCCAGCCATCCATCCATCCACCCACCCATCCATCCGCCTAGTCATCCAGCCATCCATCCGCCCACCCACCCACCCATCCATCCATTCATCTATCCACCCACCCAACCATCCATCCATTCTCATCCATCCACCCATCCATCACTCCATCCATCCATCCATACCGCTTGTCCTATGTAGGGACAGATTACTAGTATCTATATCTGAGTGCTAAAAATTGGCCAAATTTGCCATGGGTCATAGAGAGGGTGGAAAATTGTCATAAAAACTGTTTTTGATGCAATCAATAATTCCTGGCATTATAAATGGAATTCAGGGGACAAATATAGTGTATGAAAGATCAGATTTATTCCTATAGATTTTCAACATATCAATTCACATAGACATAAATGATCTAAGAAACTAATGAATGCTGAATATTTCATTATTTCTGTATTGAAACTGACATACTGCTCTGTCCGGAGGGCGAGAGGAAATCTAACAGCAGATCTTTAGGTGTCGGGCAGGACTGTAGCTGTGCCAAATGAGTCGAAACAGCTTTGGGAACAGAAAGCGTCACATTCACTAGTGTGCCTTCAAAATAAATGCTCTTTTAGCGCCGGAAACACTCTCCAGCACTGACGTACAACAAACCTCCTTCATCTCCCTTTCATCCTGCATCATTTTAATAAGATGTCACTCGTGATCAGCGGGAAGCTTTATTAGCAGCGTTCGGAGGGAATATAATCCGTGTTGGAGTGGCAGTAATCCCTGTGCTCTCATGGACTAGCCGTTAATTGGGAATACCTGTTATATTATCATAACTAAGCTCTGATCCCAGCGGATGCGCCTGACAGACGATCCACACACACACACGACTAGCACTAACCTGGAGAGATGGCAAAATATTAATCACTTAAAATTATATGTGCCTTTGCTGACATTTGGAGTGCTGAACCATACGCGCGTGCGTCACTTGACCCCTGAACGCTGCATGTTAATTGCAGCACTTGGCATGCAATAAGGGCTGATTATATATCAGACGAACTCAGTGCTCAGAGGATCTGAACGGCTACAGCTCCATCTCTGTCGTTATTTACTGTTTGTGCTCATGCGTCCTCTGTGATCATTTATTGATCGCGCTACTCTTTACTGCTGATGTGCCCATAAAAACACTTCCCGCAGCCCACATGATGGTCACGCCATTACTGCTCATTCCCTGAAAATATTTCACTTTTAAAAATTTATCAAAAGACTATTTCATTTCAAGACTCAAAATGAAATCACTGGGCACAACACAAATATTCTATATCTCAGTGCCATTCAAAAGTTTGGGGATGGTAAGATTAAAAAAAAAAAAAAAAAAAAAAAAAAAAAAAGGTCTCTTCTGCTCACCAAGGCTGCGTTTATATGATCAACAATACAGTAATAACAGTGAAATATTATTCCAATGTAAAACAGCTGTTTTCTATGTGAATATATAGTAAATTGTAATTTATTCCAGGATTTTCAGCATCATTACTCCAGTCTTCAGTGTCACATGATCTTCAGAAATCATTCTAATATGCTGATTTTGTGTTTAAGAAACATTTATGATTATTATCAATGTTGAAAACACTGCTTCAGATTTTTGCAGAAACTGTGATACATTTTTAATATATAACGTATTGTCTTGGACAAATAGGGGTTTTGGAGTCAGAAGGGTTGAGAGTCACTGTCTGATTGAACAAACATCTGCTTTTAGCATTACAGTATTACATATAGATGACCATGGATATTGATCCCATGAGGTCTTTAAAATACTGTCCCAGCAGAGTCAGTATAAGAGGTATAATTTTTTGGAAATTATAGCTGCTTTAAATAACAGGGGTGCAGGGTTTGAACCTTCTTACCAGTCTAGACTTCTAGACCGTGCACATACGCACACACAAGCTGACTCACCGCATGGGTAGCTGAGCACCTGGATGTCATCGATGGCAATGAAACCTCGTCTGGCATTCGTCACCTCCACCTCGAAAATGACCTGCACAGAGAAACAGAGAAGAGTGTCTTTTAAATGCGCTGACATTCAGTTCATACAGTGTGTCACACCACCAGCTGGACTGCCCATGATATCCACCAGAGGGCACTCCTCCGGACTCATTTGCTTTCCTACCATGAACTGCATTTCCCATAATCCTTTGCCTGGACTCATTGTGTGTGATTAGGTTCAGCTGTTTCTCATTATCCTGTTAAGCTCAGTTTTCATAAGCCCTGTGTTTTCACTCATTCTTTGCGAAGTCTTGTAAGTGTCACGCTGCATTTCAATGTTTTGGTTTTGACTTTCTGCCTGGTTTCCCGGATTTCCCTGTGTTTTTCTGCCCTGTTGTCTTTTGTAAAAATGAAATGCACAAATGTGCACTTGTAATACACTTCAAATATTATAGGTATATTTGGTAACACTTCATTTTACAGTGTCTTTAACAGGGCGGTGCTGCGGTGGGCAAGTGATGCAACCGGTGTTTCGCCTGAACACCGGCAACACCGACTATCACAGAAAGCCTAATTCATATTATTGTCATTCTTTTCTTATTGATGCAGCGACGCAACAAGAAATCAGTTTCAAAGGAAGAGAAGTAATAAATATGTTCCTTTTAAAAGTTGACCTATAGCCTCTGACTGAATAATTAACTATAGTTAATGATATAGTCAGAAATTAGATCACCTTATAAAAGCAACCTATGTAATTCTTCCCTTCATGTCGTATAATGATCATTTACAGTTTTATTGCTAACACTTACATCATAAACACTTTATGAGCCTTTTAATTGGGTTGATATAATCCCTCTATATTTGTGACAATATCTTGCAGTTGATTGAGTCACACACACTTCAACATTCAGCATCAAAACACAACAATGGTAGATCGAGTCGAGAGTAAATCTAAAGTAAATGATCAAGTACTCTCAGTTTTTGTTTAGTCACTAGAGCTCTTGTGTAAGTCAACTATACTAACTAAGCATTTGTCAGCACAGCATACTATTCCTATTTCATTTGTTTTTTTTAAGGCAATCGGTTTGCATGTTTTTTTAAGTAAGTCTAACTAATTCGATTTTACAGTGTACTGTAAACCTATATTAAATTATTATGGGATCTCCTTCAATGTCTTTTGCCCCCTGTGTCTGTGGGGTCGCCACCTCATTCATTTATAAGATTTTTAAACAAAATAAACCACTTTTATGATCTATTTTCACACAAAATCTGTTGCTCCATCAATGTTCAATGTTGTACCCTACTTCTTTTGATGTGTTGACTAACATACTAAAGCACGTGTAAAACTGGTGTTAATTTACAGCATTACGTCTCCTGAGCAGCAGCAGTTCTCCCCGTCCTGACGCAGCGGCAGTGAAACAGACGAGTCTCTGTGTCTCGGGGCTTCAGCTGCGTCTGCCTGCAGTCATTAGAGCTATCAGAGATAGTCCCTGTTTATATACAACTAAGCGCCAAATCTCGTTGTGTTAATCTCGAAAGACAAAACAGATTTTCCCAAACAGTTGCTCGTTTCCGGGAGAAAAGGCTTCTCGAACAAACACCCACGCAACAAGAGAACAGAAGAGGCGTCATTGAAAAGCCTTTGAATGGCGAGGTCGGTCTTAGGTTTCCATTATTTAACTCAAAGCACGGCTGAATGAGTTGAGTTCACTCAGTATTCTGCCTCGACGTGAAGGTCTGGCTTTCGTACAGCGCTTTCCAAATGAACCTTTAATGTCGTGCCCTGGCGTCAAGATCGCAGCGATCAAGCCTCCGAGCGCTAAGCCTGCAATCTGAAAGTGACCCGGCCGTATCAGGCCAGGTCCAGAGGACAAGCCATTTCAATTAGAGCCACGGCCATCTGCAGCCTGCGTGAGGGAATATTGATAGCGATTTTCTTCTAGCTCTTTAAACTGATCTCTCTTAAAATGCCTCTGACATTTCCAAAGCAAATCTCAGGGCCGCTCTTGGTCAGTAATGCTTATGAGCCGATTATGATGTAAATCTTCAAAAGTGTTCTGGCTGAATGCCATTACACAGCCTCTCTCTCTCTCTCGCTCGAGTTAATGCTACAGGATTCGCTCGTACAGTAATTCTGCTGATCAGCCAGCGTTTATGCAGAATCTTGTCAAAATCCTGCACCAATAGCTGTGTTTCCATTCAAAGTTGCAAGTTTAACTTGGAATATTGCATAAAACACTTGCATATAAAGCACATATAAAGTTTCCATCCCATGTGTTCAAGAGAACAAAATCAGGAAAACTGGTGCAAAATATCTCTTTTTATATATATGTATAATATCTCAGGCTCTTTTTCCCTCCATCATAAATGAGTGTCGTCTCAGAGCAACAGACGAAACTCAATAAACGCTGTCTTGTTCTCTTGCGTTGGGATGCTGGTGTTTGGGAAACCAATCGTATGGAGGGAATTAAACCAAATCATTCTGAAGGCTCAGGCGTCTCAGAGCCACCAAACCAACATTTGAGATGCTGCGATGCCATTGGTCCGCTGATTAGTCCTGTTATTATGGCATAGTCACATGACTTTTTTGATGCGTATCAAGGGGTTTCCATTGTAGTTTATGTGCATAAACTATGTCCGTCTTCTTATCGGATAAAACAATTATCCACCTCAGTTAAGTGCATCTTGCCGTTTCCATTCAGCGTTTTTTTATGCGATATCCCAAAATTCGCATAAAATAGGTGGATGGAAACATTGTTTAGGGGCGATTGCACTACAGTTTTCATTTCAGTGACTTCCATTCATACACAGACCGGAAATGAAAGTTTCATATTTCACTGTGTTCCAAAGTCAACCCTCTACAATATGACTAAATCACTCGCATATCCAACTCAATCTTCACTCTGAGCAACTAAATAATGTCTATAATTAGCCATCAGCCAATTAACTCGATTTTACTCACCAGTGTGTGTGTTAGAGGCTGAGTTTAAGTATAAGCATAGATATATTATCACTCGCTGAACACTGACTGAGCGCATGAGAGTCTCTCTCTCTGTCAAGTGATCTGTCTATTTCAGTTCATCTCAGTGGATGCTCAGCGTACCTCTATCTAATGTACCGTAAACTCTAGTGTGAAGCGCACGACTCGCCGTCGCTTTGCTGAGAGCGCTGTGTTTCTCACACACACACACACACACACAAAGAGAGAGCGAGAGTCTTACATACCATGCAGAATCAACACGCAACATGTAAACCATATTCTTTGTTATATTTTCTTGTCAAAATAACGGAGCTCATTTGGAATTATTCAGCTTTTAAGAACAAGCAGAAGATATGCCGGTTTCTCTGGTGGTGGGCGGAGCTAATGCGCAAACGTCAATCTCATTTGCTGGCGCTGACAACGTGATTAATATTCATGAGCCCAGCAGGTCATCAATCCTTAGTGCGTTGTATATTGTTATTAGTAGCAAAATTAGCATTATTGTCTTTTAATAATTCATGTTATCTATTTTTTTACAGAAACACTGAATGACCAACAATATCTTGAGCACCACCAGTCCTAAGTTCAGTTAAAATGACAAATATGTACGTTATGTGTACGTTAATATGTAACATACATATGTATGTATGTTACCAAGTTTTAGTACTAATTACTAAAGTTCTATCATTAAATAGTGCTTGATTATCATAATATAATGCTTGATTGATGTTAAAGGGTCCTATAATGCCCCTTTTTACATAAGTCTCTGATGTCCCCTGATGTGTGTGTGTGAAGTTTCAGCTCAAAATACCCTACAGATCATTTTTATAGCATCTTAAAATTGTCACTTTTTGAGGGTGAGCAAACAACACGCTGTTTTTGTGTGTGTCCCTTTAAATGCAAATGAGCTGCTGCTCCCGGCCCCTTTTAGGAAGAGGGTGGGGCTTGAAGAGCTCATGTTAGCAGCTCCGATTAGCTCACACAGACACACAGACTACATGTTCCCGGGGGCGGGGTTTATGTAAATGTTAGGGTTAGTGATGTCACTAACTCGTTGTAGTCCCTACCAGCCGTTTGTTGTAGTCCTTAAAGAGATTTCTGTAGAAGAAAATATCTCCCTTTGCTTTGAAATATATATATATATATACACACACACATATGAATATATTACGTTAAATAGTATATCAATCTGGCGAGTTAGCTAAAACAATTCCTAGCCAATGGTGATTCTATTGCCATTATTATTACTTTACATCAGCACTCAACAACAGCAATATCCAGCTATTTGTTTTATGCTCCATATAGTTAGTGCAGAAATGTCCATGACGTTTTAAGTTTTTACAGGCTTGAAAATCTTCAATTTATTCCCAGATTCCCTGACATTTCCATGTTTGGGAGCGGTCATCGGAGAGGATGACTGAAATACTCAGAGTGTCAGCTGAGGAAAAGGCTTTGGCAAGAGTGAAAATTGCTGAAATGAGAAGAGAGGGAAAGAACAGAGGTGAGAAAAAAGAGAAGAGATATTCTGGGACTGGTGTGACATCCCGCACCCCAGCAATTATCCCATCATAGCTGGACAAAAGCAGCTCTGAACTAGAGATGCACACGACTAGATATTTCCAGAGCTGTCAGCGGGCGTCCTGAATGACCAGTCGACATCAGAAGCCCTGAATAATTAGGCTAAAGCTGGTCAGGGTGTGTAACTGTAATAATCAGTGTTGTGTCTGTTCAGCAGGATCACACATTCAGTCCCGTTGCTCTCATTTATTGTTCCTGTAAATGTAAGAGACTCTTTTAGGGCCCTATGATTTCACAGAACACAGTCATAAAAACAGAATTTACCATATAACATGAAATGTCAAGTTTTTTGTCAATTTTTTTATGAATAAATAAAAAGTAGGTCAGTACACTTAAATCACATATCATAAATACACAGAAATTCAAAGGTCTTCACAGCAAATCGTCAAAATAAAAGTTTGGTTAAACTTTAAGGAATTGTGTGTGTGAGAGTATGAGTGAGTGTGAGTATGTGTGTGAGTGTGTGTGAGTGTGAGTGTGAGTATGTGTGTGAGTGTGTGTGTGAGTATGTGTGTGAGTGTGTGTGTGAGTGTGAGTATGTGTGAGTGTGTGTGTGAGTGTGTGTGTGAGTGTGAGTATGTGTGAGTGAGTGTGAGTATGTGTGTGAGTGTGAGTGTGTGTGTGAGTGTGTGTGTGAGTGTGAGTGTGTGTGTGAGTGTGAGTGAGTGAGTGTGTGAGTGAGTGAGTGAGTGAGTGAGTGAGTGAGTGAGTGAGTGAGTGAGTGAGTGTGAGTGAGTGAGTGAGTGAGTGCGTGCGTGCGAGCGTGTGTGTGTGTGTGTGTTTGTGCGCCTTTGCCCTGTTGTCATGTTGGCGACAGATCGGTCTGGATGAGGAAGCCTGCAGCTTTGCTGTCAATCAGAACCTCATCATAAGAACACACACACAAACACACACACACAAACACACACATACTCACACTCACACTCACACAAACACACACAAACACACACATACACTCACACTCACACTCACACACACACTCACACAAACACACACACACACACAACCTGCAGACATCACTACAAATCTTAAAACACACACACATAGACTAAAAAGTCTAAGTAAAGCACTTGCTGCATATACACACGCTGTATACTACATAAATACTGCATATTTGACAGTGTTTACATTTTGAGTAGCGATTAAACTCTGAATGGTGATTCTGATGCTCACCGAGGGTTTGTGTTTGGACGGCCTCATGTCTAAACATCCATTACACTCACAATCATCCATCATGTTTCTATTGAACACATAAATGACTCTTCAGAGCATTAAATTATGAAACATTGATTACATCTGAAGCCCTGCATGTACCACAATCAATATCGCTTAAGGCTGATGACTCACAACACACACACACACACACACACACACACACACACACACACACACACACAGAGAGAGAAATACATACAACAATCTCAGACAGAAGATGAGGAACATTATGACAAGAGAGGGAGTGCAAGAGAGAGAGAGAGAGAGAGAGAGAGAGAGAGAGAGAGAGAGAGAGAGAGAGAAAGAGAGAGAGAGGCAGCTCTCATTTTCTTGTTTTCCCTTAGGAAAGAAAGACGAGTCTTCATCGCAGGTTGACAGAGAGCATCACACCACCAACATGATGACTGTGTATCTGCATGTGTGAATGTATTCAGTCCAAATAAGAGTTTGAGAGCTCTGTTATGTGGTTTCTAAGATTTTCAGGGTGGTTGCCATGGTGTCTCTGGGTAGTTGCTAAGGTTTACATATGGCTATATGGTTCCTAAATCCTGTTTTTTGAGTTTTCTGGTGCAGCAGATGAAAATCTGATCACTCAATAAAGCAGCAGCACACACTGCTCAACAACATACATGATTGAGGAATCATTCAAATGCTGTATGACGACACATATACACACACACACACACACACACACACACACACACACACACACACACACACACACACACACTCAACTTTAAGACTGTTAAGAGGTTTCAGCACACTAGTACTAGTTATCATTAACTAAAATCAGCATGAAATGTAAGTTGCACTGATCTTTTCTTCTCTATTTGTATATATATATATATATATATATATATATATATATATATATATATATATATATATATATATGAAATATATTCTTCAAACGAGAACAAATGTAGGGCGGGGCTTGATTGTGTCTGTGGGGAATTGGATGGTTGTGGTTTGCTATTGGTGGATCTCATGTGACAGGTTGCCCCGCCCTCGTCATCAGAGAAGAGATGTTGCTGCAAGAGGGAGTGGAAGTTATTCTGATTCAAGATTACAAGGAACATGAATTTAATTATATATAATGATGTGCACAAATAAATCAAATAAATTCTGATTTCATGGTGACTTTAAAAAGCACTAATTACAGCACACTGCTGAGAAAAACTGCAATTCAGATATACACATATAAAAAAACAAACACACATTCACACTTTCCTCTTCCTGTTGGCATCATTTCACCAGATATTGAGCTCTGTGCTCTCATCTCTTCACCTGTCAAGAGCACACACACACACACCACACACCACACACACACACACACACACACACTTGCATTGGCTGTGGTGATCATTACCACAGCTCTCTGAGTAAACAATGAGAGCAAGGGAAAAGCCTTATTGATGCCAATGTGATGCGTGGGATGCGTTTTTTTTATTTTTTTATTCCGCGGGTCTGTCAGCGAGCGAAGAGCGAGATGTCCTTCATCATTTGGAAAGATGCGTATCGAAATGTTTTTCCTGCAGAATAGACGTCCCCCATTCCAGCCCCTCCGTGTGCCAAGACTCCGGCCCATTAGGGGCAATATATTCCCGCTCCGCGAGCAGCAGATCTATCAGCCCGGGACTGGAGGATAGTTCATCTCTCTCTAGGAGTAATGCCTCAGTTTTGATTGTAATCTGTCATCTCTCACTCTCTGAGTGTATGGAGATCACCCTGAAGCCAAGTCTCTTCGGAGCAGCTCTGAACGCAGCGAAAGACCTTCAATCTCTCTGATCAATACCGGAGGAAACGATAGCGATTCGTCTGAAGACCAAAGAGTTACAACTTCAGTAGAAGACTCTCAGTGGCTTTTAAAACGTTTTAGTTACTTGAGAAGTTGCTTACATTGTTACAAGGTACAAGGGTTGCTTACAGTTACATTGTACAAGGGATAGTTCACCCAAAAATTAAAAGTCTGTCATGGTTATAGTCTAATGAAAGTGTTTTTATTGAATAGTTATTTTATTAGTAGATTTTGGAATGGATGTTGGAGCACATCAGTAAGAAAACAAAACTAGAGGTATTTCACATTTTGTGGAAGGATAGTGTTACTGCATACAGAACATAGATTGTAAAAAAAAAAGATGGATGATGCACCTTCACTCTCTTCCAGTTAAGGTGCCAGTATGGTCCTGAGTCTGTGTGGTATCCAGGCCCTGCCCACACTCCCGCAGAATCTATTGCCTTCCATAGTATTTTTTCCTACTAAGGAAGTCAATATCTACTGTCATCTGTTTGGTTACCAACATTCTTTAAAATATCTTCTTTTGTGTTCAACAGAAGAAATAAACTCATACAAGTTTGGAACAACTTGTAAACAATGACAGAATTTAAATTTTTGGGTGAACCATCTCTTTATCACTTCTATTAACATTGTTTATTTCACGTTGATAAATATATCATCTCTGTCGGTATGCATGTGCCATTATATTATTAATATTTTGCCAAAATGAAGCTCAAATGAAGTTAAAAGGATTTGACCAGAGACACTCTTCTCCACTCCTCAAATACAGACAACCGTAGCCTTTATATAGAGTTTCCTAAGTAAAGAAAACACTGTACTTATTCAAACATCAGTTCTTTATTTACCATTGCATTGCAAACAAGCAGAGATGCTTCATCAATGACAGAGGTGGGCAGATTTATAATTTTGACTGACAGTTTGAGGAGCCAATGGAGTTATGAGATTTAATAGCTTTTAACCAAATTAATACACTATCAGTGGATTTATGGCAATGAGTTATTCATTACATAAACAGACTTGATCCTTTTGCTTAATTATTAGTGATAAGATTTATATTCTGGAAAATGGCTTATAAGCCAGTGTGAATCAAGTCTGTTACAATACATTCTCTCCTCGGAAGGATTGCTAATAAAATCAGCCATGTTTCTGTTTCTGTTAGGGGTTAATAGAACTGTGCAGAAAGAAGATCAGGTTCAGTTCCACCCGTGTATTAATAAGGCTGTTCCACCACAAAGCTGACTTTAAACATGTACATTTATAAAATAATATGTTTGAGAACAACCAAAATGGGTGGGGAAAGTCCTTAATATGCTACTCTATCAAAAGAGTAAACATAACTACAAGCCAAGAATACAATCAATACATTTCTTAAGTGTTTCTTGAACAAAAGATTAAGAACAAGTATAGGCCAAATATAGACTTGTCAGCAGTACACTTAGGTATAATTTTTTTAAGTATATCTTTGATAAATGCACCTAAAGTACGCTCTTATTTTTAGTTCAAACAATGTGTGCTAATATCACACTTGAATAAACATCTTTTTCCCAGCTGTGTGCAACGCTAGCAGAACAGCTCTGAATCCCACCGGCTGAGAAAAACTGATCTATAACACTGAGAGTGGCCTAAGAGGTAAAGAATGAGAGCGAGAGACGGGCCGCTTCATCCCAGAGAAGAGCCACATTAAATCAGGACAATAGAGTGAGTGAGTGTGTGTAATCAGCCTAATGACTTTAAGAACATGCCATTATCTGGCCAGACGACAGGAAAACACACCATTCTCCAGTCTACTTCAGACTCAACAACAGAGAGAAATAAAAGGGAAGATCCTCAGTGAATGACGGCTAACATTTAGATGTGTTCTTTACACAACAACAGCATACGGGTTAAATTATGATTTTAATCTCGGGTGAAGTCTTTCTTTATCATAGTATAAACTCAGAGCAAGACATATTCTGTAGCCAATCAGATGGTGTGTGTGTTTAGCCTCTGTGTTCTCATGAGGATGAGATATCTCACTATGTTAGTTAAACAAGTCCATGCGCTGTAAATCAAAATAATTAATTGGTCTGAGTAGAGCCAACTCAAATGAAACAAATTAATTCAATCAAATTAACTTTATTTAGTATTTAGAACTTTCTTTTTCTTTTGAGTTCTCAAAACTGACACATTTTAAGTACTCTGAATTGTTTCACTGTTTTGAGTTTTATGAACTTATGAATTTAGACTAACTTAAAGTTAACCGAAACGGGGCTGGGATTTCTATTTCCCAGCATGCTTTGCCATGACACTCAAAAGGGACAGTAAATGGCAAAATTATAAAATTATGGCAAGATTAACATAAAGCGGGAGATTTAGTAGTGTTTAGTGTTTTGTTATGCTAGTTTAGAAGAGTTTCTGTTATGGTGGGTTTGGTGACGAGTGGAGCATGAGCTTAGTTTGAGAACAGATTTATGATAAATGCGTTCTCATTCAGCAAGTGCTATGCTGTGCTAATGCTATCAAAGCACTGTGTTACCAATTAGCAAGGTAGCATTTATTAAATTAGCTAGTTAAAGCTAGTCAAATTTCCACTACAAGAAAATTGAGATTACATGATATTTTTAAGTTAAATGCATGAATTAGCCTACTCAAATATTTAAAGTTCAGAGCAATTAAAATGTATGATTACAAAATAAACATCTGCTAGTTCTGCTTACTTAAACCTTATATTTGACTGACTGGCTCAATTTGAGTTGCCAACTTATTTGGGAAAAACAGCTGAAAACAATACCAAATCTTGGGCTTATGGTTATGGAAATCCCCACAATGACATGAATAAGTTTCTCACATAGATATATAAAACTGCTTGAAAAACCTTAATGAAGGTGTGTTCCACATGAAAATGAAAAATGGTGTGTGTGTTTGTGTGTGTTTATGTTGGTTCGTGAAGCTGAGTGAGAGAGATAAGATATTCTTCTGTATTCTTTAGACATACACACACATTATACACTTCCTCAAACACTCATCATACATCACACACACACAACACTCATATCATATATCACACACACACACTCAAGCACACACACACGCAAGTCTGTACACTAATCTGAGCTTGTGACGACTTATAAATTACTGCTATGCTGGACACAAGATAAAACAGTGTGTGTGTGTGTGTGTGTGTGTGTGTGTGTGTGTGTGTGTGTGTGTGTGTGTGTGTGTGTGTGTGTGTGTGTGTGTGTTCTGACCTTGACTAAATGTGAGCTCTCAACACTATCACAAAACACCCCTAGCCTTTATCTAACACACACACACTAAATCACTCCACTCACACCTTCTTCCGAACCCCTCCGGGATCTTCTGCCCTGAGGGATCTTGTTTTGGGAGAAGGTGGGAAATCGCCATTCACACGGAGCTGTGTACCCTGGGAAATGTGTGAGATCTTCTTTAACCAATTGCTAGATGTACACAATGTAGTGGTGTTCAAAATATCCTTTACCAATAACTATTATCAACACTGATAGCAGAATTACAGGCAATAATTTTAGCATGCATCCAATAATTTAAAGTAAAACTTATTAATAAACTTAATTACACAGGACTTCCTTTACATGATCAGTCACTCGAGTAACTAGTCAAATATTGAATTTCGCACATCCCTAATTACACATACAAATGCTCACTATAGTGTGCGAGTTAAACAAACATACATGTTTAATTCTCCTAGTTGAGATGTTAACCTCCAGCTTGCCTTCAATCTTCAAAGGTGAGATTTTTCATGAATTTATTGGGTTCTTTCAAATATTGCAGAGTAACACATATAATAAATATTACGATAATTATATAA
>CM031962.1:1701815-1721815 GCA_018749465.1 Paracanthobrama guichenoti | reverse complement strand
CTGTATGTGAAAATGCATTGTTGTCATGTAACTGTACCCTAAAGTTCAGATTCTATATTTTTTGTCAAGTGAGTGAATAATTAATTAGTTAATTAGCCAAGCGATTTAGCTGAGAAGGTTAAAACACACACACACACACACACACTTGCTGATGACACATTTCTGTTTGCATCCTCAAAGAACATTATTGAAGAACAAACACATCATCCGCCAGAGAAACCACAAAGGAACATGAATGTTATTTGGCTTAGAAAACATAAAAACACAAGAAAAACAACTCCTTCTCTCAAGTTTAACGACTGCGGCTGGATATTCAATCATTCATGAGAACTGAAGGATGACCAAAGAAGACGTGCAACACGTTAACTCATTCCCTTTGACAACATTAATGACCGCGGACGGGACCGACTTCCTCAAACGCTTCAGTTCTGCACTTTGGCGTGATTTCAGACAATCTGACATTGAATAATTAAGAGTAAGTGAGGGCAGGTGTCCAGCTCATTAAGCCATTCCGTTTGAGGTGGTGACTAACGATCGGATCGGGGAAGTGTAGCGCCCTCGGGGGGATAAAGACTCCCTCGGGAGTTACGCACAGAGAAAACAAAACCAAAGTGAAGCGGGTCTTAAGCTAAAATAAACTGGACTCCAGCAACAGATCTGACTCATCAGTGTCTAATTAAAGGGGACAAGAAATAACAAGCCCACACCAGGGTTTAGAGATGGACTGCGAGCGAGAGAGCGTAGTAAAGGGACGTAACATGCCTGGACTCATTAGAAGGGACACGTCTCCGGGGCTTTAGGGGGGCAGCAGGTGGAATATACTCTATACTGTGAGAAATCAAACCCAGACATGAAGAAACAAGCCCTCCTGATCCATTAGCTCGTCTCGGAAATATCATGCAATATTAATCACAACAGCGTCTCCTCAGAGCAGGACATGTAATGCCTGCAGACGGCCAGTAGAGGCCCTCCAGGTGTGTTTACATGTAGGGCTGATAAAGCTGAAGCAAACAGAAGGACACTATAAAGACACCCTAAACGCATCAAGAAACTATATCGTCACAGTGTTTAAAATTCTGTCTCACACACACACACACAGAGAGAGAAACAGAGTCAAGATCAGTCAGGACTCCCAATTAGTCTGAACACAGACGGAGGCTTTCAGTATTCACCGTCTCACACACACACTGAAGTAGAACAACCCGTCAGATCACACACACCCACATTCAACAGAAAGAAGAGAAGAGAAGAGAAGAGAAGAGAAGAGAAGAGAAGAGAAGAGAAGAGAAGAGAAGAGAAGAGAAGAGAAGAGAAGAGAAGAGAAGAGAAGAGAAGAGAAGAGAAGAGAAGAGAAGAGAAGAGAAGAGAAGAGAAGAGAAGAGAAGAGAAGAGAAGAGAAGAGTCCCGTGAAGAAGCTCCGCTGACGCAGTGAGACGTTTCACCAGGAACTCTTATTGTGACACTTAACTAAGTGGTCACACTTAACTAAACCAGCATCCATTGTGATGCTGTTCTCATACTTTTGTTTAGAGGGCTTGACGCCAGGAATGTGTCACCACATGAACTTCAGGAGAAAACACCTATTTTGAATTTCTAGCTCAGAGTTTGAGGTAATATTCTTGAGAAGATTCCTTCAGTTTCTACTTAAAGCAAAGTCAAAGATGAACTGGTGTGACGTCATTTCGAACCAAGCGGCAACCCTCGCGTCTCTCTTGAATCCAACACAGAAGTGACTTAAACTGCAATTCATCGACCGCTAGAGCGCTTTTCTCTCCAGAAAAGAGTCAAACTTTACAGCACAAAAAACATGTTTACAGCCTGGTAGAAAAAGTGGTTTTGGTCTATACGGCTAGTTTTGCACTTCATGAGGACTGTGAGGGGGGTGATTTTTTTTATAACTCATCTGTTTTAATTATATTAAGCCTTAAGGTTCTGCATAATTAAGGGCATGGCCACTTGAGTGACCACTATGGTTGAGCTAGGCGTGCGTGGTTTCAGCAACCAGTCACCTCAGCTCCACCCACTTCCCGCCTCTTTGCCCATTTTCAGTTATGCCAAGATGGCAAAGGACGGCTTTAGGCTTCAAAAATGCTCTTCAGAAACCTACAGGTGACGTTACGAACACTACGTCCATATTTTTTTTACAGTCTATGTTTTGAACAAAATCTCGGTTTCAGGAGTTCGAAACTAAATAAAGCGAACTTTCCAGTAAAGTTTGCTCCAGCTGGTAAACACCTTTGAACTCCCATTGGTCCGTGTTGATGATGTAATAGGTGGGTGTGGCTGAGGCTCCGCCCTCTTTGAGGTGTAACTCTCCGGTTCATTTCTTCTGTTCAGTCCGTCGAGATCAGACGTGAGTAAAAACATGAACACACTGAGAGCCGCTTTACAGTAGAAACTGAAGCTGACTGTTTTTTCATGTTTAATACTGTAATATTTGCTTTAAAACAATCTATTGTATAAAGCGCTGTATGAATAAACGTGACGTGACTGGAGAGCTGAATCTCAGAGCTGGTTATCCACATCACTGTGATCAGATGCTTTCTGAACTGCTGTTTTCTCACCGCCGTGGTTTTTATTGTGAGTTTATTTAGTTAAGCACGGCACATATCTAATCGTCGCTCTCAGCAGTGTGGACAATGTTTCGCAAATGTATTTCAAACTTCTTTTTACCCATAAGCACAGAACAACAAAGAACTTCGCAGTCAGTATACTGAAGCGTTTAGCATCTTTGTGTCTCTATGATCTATCTTGTCTACAGAAAACAAACCACGTCTTTTGATTGGCTGGGTGATTTGCATACCTGATACTCATTGGGCCAAAAGGTGCTGACGGCAAGCTCCGCCTTCATCCAGCCTCGGCCTGTGCAGGAAGTGACATTCCAGATGGGGTTGGCCAGCGGCCCTTTATTGACCTTCACCAGGATGTTGAGCGTCCCGGGGCTGGAGCTGTCCGGGCAGTACAGCAGATAGTTGAAGTCGATGCAGTGAGTGTCGTTTTCCTTCATCACGGGCAGCTGCAGGCGAGCCTTTTCTCCATAATCGTGCTGTGAGGTGTCCACCATCATGTACGAACCTGGAAGAATGGAGAGAGGAAACATGTGTGAAAAACTCGAAATGTGCCTTGCTTTCTACTTCCTACATAGGCAGTATCCTCACTGAAATGAAACCTTATGACTGAAATTAATCAATATTGATTCTTCAAATTGCACAATCGCTGCATGACATTACAGCTGAAATATTCCTAAATGGACTGAATTTAATTATTATGCCCCTTTTTACAAGATATATTATATTAAGTCTCATGTGTCTCCAGAACGTGTCTGAAGTTTCAGCTCAAAATACCCCACAGATCATTTATTATACCATGATGTAAATCCACATTTTTGACTGGAAGGAAAACATGCTGTTTTCGTGCATGTATCTTTAAATGCAAATGAGCTGCTCCCTGCCCCTTTTCCAGAAGAGGGCGGAGCCTGTACAGCTCATTCCTCCAATACTCTGCCAAACACTAAAACATCTGTCTGGTTTTGATGATCATCTCTATCGCGCTCGTGCTCATGACATTGCAGTTCTTCATCATCATGAGAGTTTATGATCTGTATGTGTTTTAAAGCCATATCTGTCTAAACTTCTGATATATGGTTTTCTGAGCGCACACACCCGAAGCACGTGCACAGAAAGCTGGACGTCAGACTGAGCGTCCCATGATTGTTAAATTAAGTTCTCTTTCACGTCTTATTGCACTTAAACTGTCAAACACACACAAGGTTATGTCAAAAACACAGTTTACATAAACACAGTCAGTAATGTCTGTGAACGTAAAGAAATCTCATGTGTGTATTAGATCTGTGTATTAAAGTGACAGCAGCGTAATATACAGTACCTACTGCTAAATCTGCTGTTAATATGAATCAAACAAGAGACCAACAGAAAATCACTCACTGCTCTTGACTGAGTAACTTTAGTAGCTTTAATAAGAATACATTTCTTACTCGAATGCTGCTGTTAAATGCTCTGGAGAGGAGATAAACATGGCGGACTGTGTACAGCTCACTGTCTGCGGGGTCTATGATAATAGAGGGTGAGTCCATCAGCAGTCGTGGGTGGGGTCTATGCTAATAGGGCAGAGATTGTCAGCAGTTGTGGGGGTGGAGTCTATGCTAATAGGGTGGAGTCCGTCACCAGTCATGGGTGGAGTCCATGCTAATAGGGTGGAGTCTGTCACCAGTCGTGGGTGGAGTCCGTCACCAGTTGTGGGTGTCCATGCTAATAGGGTGGAGTCCGTCACCAGTTGTGGGCGGGGTCTATGCTAATAGAGGGAGTCTGTCAGTAGTCGTGGGCGGGCCCTAAGCATTTGTGATGTCACATTCCATAGAAACACCAAACAGCTTGTTCTGAGGCATTGTTTATGATTTATGGGGATTAAAAAAAGAGCAGTGGGTGAATTTTTTACCATTATAGAGTGGTTGTGTACAAACGCTGCCGACACACACTTATGTTCAAACACCATATAAAAGTGAATTTTGCATAATAGGTCCCCTTTACGGACCAGATGCCCAGTCCTACCCGCGATTGTGTTAAAGAGTAGAGCAGAGCAAAGAGTAGATAAAGAGTAGAGCAAATTTCACAAAGCCACACCAAGGAATGTACAAAACGTTGAGTGAGTATCCTTGGCTAAAAAGCAAGTGAAGAAAACAAATTGCTTGGGAAATCATGTGGGATCCTAGCTAGATATAAACTCAGACATGAGGACACAATATTTCTGAACTTCAGAATCAAAGACTCATACACTTGGCAGTTGGCCGTGTGCTGATCACAGAACGCTTTCATAATCACTCCACCGGAGAAATGGTTTCCAGCTATCAGCCGAGACAGACAGGGACATATAGGATCTGGTTCCAGTTCTTTAAGCATGTGATTGCACTGAGAGAAGAAGATTTCAAATCCAAAACACCCAGAGGATGGACATCAGGCAGCGAGAGGACAGACTTCACCACCATTTGTCCAAATGAACATACATCTGTTCATCTGTCTCTCCACAGCCAGAATGAGAGATGACCAGCTCTCTAGCTCTCGCTCTCGCTCTCTCTCTCTCTCTCTCTCTCTCTCTCTCTCTCTCTCTCTCTGTGCACAGATCTTCCCTCCCTGATCTTCTCTTTCTCTCTCTTCTTTGATCCTCATCTTCTGTCAGTTGCTAGACATAAAGTCTAGATGAAATTCATCCCATCTACTGCCTAAATAAATGCCCGTGGCCATGTTGTGTGCAGCTCATCCGGTGCATGTTATTCCAGATTCAGATTCTTTCAACTGTAATCATTTTCTCTGTCTCTGAAATTACTTTTGACTATCTTTATGTAACCATTAGTCATGTGGGTTGGGAAAAATACTCTTACATATAACATAGAGTGAAATTATTGCATCCAAAGGGAATGTTTTATATACACTACTGTTCAAAAGATTGGGCCTAGTAAGATATTTTGTTATAAGAATTGACATTTTGAGGCATTAAACAAATCCCAATGTACCAGATGTGGGCCGGATCCGGGCCGACACTATGTTGCTATCTGGGCTTTGACAATATATCCTCAGAATGAAGTAGAATAATATAATTTCCACTCTTTTAACAATAACAGCTCAGCCTGGTGTGTTTTGAAGAACTGCTGCTCGTCTTCCATTTCCATTGAAATAGTAAATGTCAAAAGCAGTGATCAGTTAGACACAGGGATAGCCTGGTTATTCAGGAGACAGATGTTATGGTGTAGAAGTTGCCAGGCAGAGCTTTCATCGGGGCTTTATTTGCAGATGAGGCAGATTCGTGAGACCTACTAGGAGCTGATCTCCTCTGTGAGAACATCTGCTTCTCTTTCTCCTTCTCTACAGGTGAGTTCTGGGTGAAAGAATGCTTCTTGCTTTTATACGTATAGAGTTTGGATCAGACCACCAGGATGTGGGAGATGGCGAATCAAATGCAAATTGGCCAAGAGCTGCTGTCAACCCTACCAATTATATCCGTCTCCTGACTTCAGCGCTCCAAATCTCACCACAAAACTGACAAGCTTCACACAGGATTTAGAAAATCTCAATACAAAGTCCTGACTGGTTGGACTAGCGCCTGCATTTACTCATTCACATACTTCCTTCACACTTTCATCACTGTCAAAATACTGATGACCTATTTTTAAAAAGAATACAGAAATATTTTGCAGAAAAACAACTACCAGTCTTTTCTGTGTCTATAGCAACATTTAATATATGAAACGCTCCGCAGCCATACTCTTGATATGACTGCAGTATGTAGTGTGTATACTTATGTACTCTGTAGATTTCCTGCAGAGTACATGAGTATAATACATTCGTCAAAATATTCAGCATGAATATAATTTATAGCCATATAGACAATGGATGCAGTGCGCTTGCAGAGATACTCCGCCCACACGCTCTTCTGATTGGCTGTGATTTTGATTGATTTGGTTGCGAGTGCAGTGCGCTTGCAGAGAGACTCCGCCCACACGCTCTTCTGATTGGCTGTGATTTTGATTGATGTGGTTGCGAGTGCAGTGCGCTTGCAGAGATACTCCGCCCACACGCTCTTCTGATTGGCTGTGATTTTGATTGATTTGGTTGCGAGTGCAGTGCGCTTGCAGAGAGACTCCGCCCACACGCTCTTCTGATTGGCTGTGATTTTGATTGATGTGGTTGCGAGTGCAGTGCGCTTGCAGAGAGACTCCGCCACACGCTCTTCTGATTGGCTGTGATTTTGATTGATGTGGTTGCGAGTGCAGTGCGCTTGCAGAGAGACTCCGCCCACACGCTCTTCTGATTGGCTGTGATTTTGATTGATTTGGTTGCGAGTGCAGTGTGCTTGCAGAGAGACTCCGCCCACACGCTCTTCTCATTGGTTGTGATTTTTGGTTGATTTGGTTGTGAATGAGGTGCACTTGCAAAGAGGCTCCGCCCACAAGCTCTTCTGATTGGCTGTGATTTTTGGTTGATTTGGTTGTGAATAAGGTGCACTTGCAAAGAGACTCCGCCCACACGCTCTTCTCATTAGAGCCATTATAAGCAAATATTAGACCACATAGAGATACTAATGACTGCAGGTGAAAACAGCCATCTGCTTGTGTGTGCGTGTGTGTGTGTTTCCTCTATAAACGCCCATTGGGTAAACATTCATTTCTTCCCAAAGGTCAAAGGTTGCTCAAGTGAGCTAGCCGGCATATCCAGATGGCACTATCGTCCAGCCAAGAGTTACTGGCAGAAAATGAAACGTGTCCATGAGTGATTTTTGATTTATATAAGAGCTTCCTTATGAACACGTGCTGGAGAGTTTGAGGAAGATTTGTGTGAGCTGATCATTAATCACTTCAGTGTAAAACGAAGAAGAAAACGACGAGAGCAACGACAGAAGGCTCGACATATTAGACGCGTGAGTTTGGCCGGCGCTCAAAGCCACAAGAAAACACGAACACGAGCGCTCCACAAAGCTCAGACCTGAGGCTGGTTTAGCGAGTACAGAGCGGTGGTTTGTGTTAGTATGCAACCCAACGCTGGAGAGAGACTAAACCACCACACCACTAATTACACACATCTACACCCAGACCAACTCTCTGCTTAAACCTCAAACCTCACGGATGAATCCAGCCAACAGCTCTCTCAAAGCCCCGCTGCAGACGCTAGTGAGCGGACGCGCGGCCTATGGGATTCCAAAGCTGACAATATAATACATAATAATTGAATAATAAATAAATGTGAAAAAAACTAAATATATACATAAAGAAATATATAAAGAAATGTAAAAAACAAACAAAAATAAATGAGTATTTATACATTTATTTCCTTATGTATAATTGTATTTTTTCCCACATTTATTTATTTCTATTTATTTATTCATTTCTACATTTACTCTGAGCTCGATTGCTCTTTCTGAGGTAAAACACGCCCCCTCATTACCATACAGACATAGAAATGCAGAAATAAATATGAAAATAAATAAATGTAAAAATAAATAAACATAGAAATAAATAAATGTGGGAAAAATAAAGGAAATAAAAGTATATATACTCATTTTAGTTTTTTACATTTCTTTGTTTATGTATGTATGTGTGTGTGTGTGTGTGTGTGTGTGTGTGTGTGTGCGTGTGTGTGTGTGTGTGTGTGTGTATTTATTTATTATCTTGTCAGCTTTGGAATTCCATAGCCGTCTACATAGGGAGCATCCAAATGAAATAGAAACTCATGATGACTGATTTGAAAAGCTCTTCATGGGCAACAGCAACACGATCAAAGCTAAATACGAAGTACACACTAAAATGATTTTAATATGAAATAAAGCCAATATATATGATATCAGAACTGGCAACCTCAGCACTTTCAAAATAAAAGCCCTGCTCACTGTCAAAATAAAAGTCTGATTCCGGCACATCAGCCAAACTTATCGGCCGATGCTGATAATTAAAAATGGCCATATATTGGTTGAAAACTACTTTTCTTTCGCATTGCATTGTGCGATTGCATCCACCATAATGAATACATGTGGCGCACCCTTGGCCAGAAGAGTGTTTGTGATGTGACTGGGACATGCATTTGACTTCACTTCGCTCATTACACAACTGAAATAAGAGATTTCACTTCAGTGAAAGGTTTAACAGCTGTGATTGATTGCTCATTGTTGTCGAGGCTTTGCAAGCAATGGAGGATATTCGTCAAAGTTTACCGTTTGCCAGTAAAAACTGTCCCTATTGTAAGGATCGCGGCGGGTTCATCAATGCAAATTTGCCACAAATGTAATGCCAGTTATCTGCAAAGAAACAGTTTTACTGCAGGGAGTTTTGATTGGACAACAATTTGCATACGCCCCTGAGTGCAAGATGATGTCATCAATTTCTGTTTTCACAGAAAGAAAGACTTTAAATGCAGTCTCAGCTAAAAGTACACCAGCACACAGATGACCGTAAAGCTAATAGACATGGACTAAAAGCCACAAAACTTCAATTTCAAGGGACACTCTGAAGAATGGATCAGCTTGTGAGCTTTAAAAGACAGCAATTTACAGAGCTGCTTCACACAGTGGAAAATAGGACAGCAGTTTTGAGAAAGTCTGAAACGGCAAAAAAGAACATTTACTATAACAAAAAAAAAAAATGAAATTATTATTTCTCTCAGAAAGTAATTCAGCAAAGCTCACAAAAACACCACAGAAGACTCCCATTTCAGTTTGAACTCTTGCTCATTTCACATGTTAAGAGGAATTTCTTAAAGGCGCAGATGCAAAAAAATGACCCACGGTGCCTTTTTTGGCACAAAACACTTTAAATATTATCAATAGACCTCAAGAGAAAATCAAATAATAATACAAAAAGATATAATACGACCCTTTTGAATCAAGAGGTTGAGAAATGAGCAAAGAAGAAACACAGATACTGGGAAACAAGAAAGTGAGTAACAGAAGAAAACTGCCAGTCATTACATCAACTATTTGATGTAAAACAGATGTCGTGTGTAGGAGTTCGACGTGAGCACACAGAGCAAATAGTCATGTGTGTGAAATGTGCAGTGCATTATTATAGTGTGCTCAGAGGTCTGATGTTAAAGTCACTCCTCAGTGGAATCAGAGCATGACTGAGCAGTGAAAACAATGTTCTTGTTACACGTGTGCCAAAACGGCCCTGAATCCCACACATGCTGACACACCCAGAACATTCAGAAGAGAGAAGAAACTATGTGTATATGGTTGTGCACCATTATTTAGCTTTATATGCACAGTTTGCACCCGCTCTCTGATCCTGTTAAACTCCATGTATCATTGAGACGAAACCTAAACGATTGAATCAAATGACAAAATGCATCAGTGACACTTGAGAAAACTGAGCATGTATTTCCAACAGGCAAAATGCCTCCTCCACAAATCGATTGCAAATGTGACACTGATTTTATACAATAGTTCAACAAACAAGGGGGTGATATTAAGTGACGCACATTTTAAGCATAGTATTGTCAGTATTCTTTGCTGTATTTTGCAACAGAATAATAGTTCCAGTGAAAGCCACAGAACTGTTGTGAGTCTCCAAGCAACACACAGCGGAGATTCATTAGAAAAATGAATCTGTGGCTTTAAACGAATCGTGAGTCAATGATTCAATGACTCGATCATAAATACAGCCACTTGCTTCATTACTGGATGGATGGATGGATGGATGGAGGAATGGATGGATGAATGAATGGATGGATGATGGATGGGTGAATGAATGAATGAATGGATGGATGGATGATGGATGGGTGAATGGATGGATGAATGAATGAATGGATGGATGGATGATGGAGGAATGGATGGATGGATGGATGGATGGATGAATGGATGAATGAATGGATGGATGATGGATGGGTGAGTGAGTGAATCAATGAATGAATGAATGAATGGATGGATGGATGATGGATGGATGGATGGATTCATTTTTCTCTATTCTCTATTTTATTGAAAACATTATCATTATTACATTATTATTTGTGCCACTATAATTGCATTCATTAAATACATCATGAAGCCGCATGTGCCACTGCAGTGCAAAGATGGCCTTTGTTGCTGTTTTACAAATTACTTTGAGCCGTTAACGTAAATCTCCATTACACTAGTTCATTAGCACAGCTGCACTTTACACCGAATGACCGAAGCTGATCTGTTAGCACTCAACATTCAGAGAGAAAACAGACCTGTCAAACACAGCCCATCCCGAGCTCTCTTTGACTGCTCATGAAATGTGAATAGCTGAAATGGGCTGTTGGGTTTTTGGCAGTGATGTAGAAATGTAGGCATTCACATTCAGATCCCTGCCGTGTGAGAGAGAGAGAGAGAGAGAGAGAGAGAGAGAGAGAGAGAGAGAGAGAGAGAGAGAGAGAGAGAGAGAGAGAGAGAGAGAGAGAGAGAGAGAGAGAGACTGAGAGAGAGAGAGAGACAGAGAGAGAGAGAGAGAGAGACAGAGAGAGAGAGAGAGAGAGAGAGAAGGGCCGGCCTGGACCCCGAGCGCATCTGCTGTTTGTGAGAGGAAACAATCGCATGGTGGGAGAAAAATCTTTCTTGTATGATGTGAGAAAAATAAAATGAATTTAAATTACGTTTGTAAAGAAATGCATAGTAGCCATTATCTCTAAACTAGGCTAATGAAGTTCTCAAAACACATCGACACCGTCACAGCGCTCTCAACAAGATGGCTGACAGAAGACACTCAAGATGGCTGTCACCCTTCCCACAGCACTAACAGCCGAATCCCAGAACGCCTCTGCAGCGCACATCAGTCCGAACGCCGCTCTTATGTTACAGGCCGGCGCGGTGTCCTCTCCTTCATGGCGGTGACCCACATTAACGGGAGGCTGTTGGGGGAACGGTCCCTTTTGTCAGGCAAACACTGGCCAGGAGATGTAGAGCGGAAAACTCTGTGGCCGCGGTGAAATGCTCGTCCTTCCCAACGATCTTCAGACACTCACAGTAACTCCAGACCTCCAAAAGCACATAACCAGTCCGAGCCACCAGTTTTCAGGAGCAGGGCGGTTTTGTCATTTCCTAAAGGCAAAGAATTTAAAAACAACGTTCCTTGCCCAATACCAAGCTACATTGTCCAAGTAGCAACATTACAAAACGCTGTATCACACGGAGCCTTGAATTGTGAATAGTGTTCACAGAAGTGCTTCCATAAAATTATAATTATTTTATATAATTACAAATTGCATTCAGGTAAACACTGCTGTTTATCACTTATGTAAATTAGGGTGAAAACTGATGTGTTAATGTACTAACATAAATGAGATCATCGTTTTTTGAATAAATTGCACCAGCTAATATAATTAAAAAACTACTGCACGTTAAGTAGGAATGTTTATGATTCTATTATTTTTACCCACTATCTTAGAAATGCAATTTTTCAGTGCGTGAGACGAGATGCAACAGAGATGTCTGTTTGATGCAGACAAACAACGGACAAAAGCAGAGATGTGTCTTCTCATTCCATACAGATTAGTTTCAATGTACAGAGTGATTTTTAGCAACGCTTGCAGTGCAGTCAAATCATTTCTCCAAGAGGTCATAGATGAGTAGCATGTAACTTGGCAAAATGCTGCTTCAGAACTGTTTCCCATAAACTGCTAGAGATATGGCGTTGAAGCACTGTGTGGGATGTGCAGAACATGACAGTGAAATAAAGCAGAGTAGGGTGGACGATAAGGGAGTGCTGTGTGAAACGGCATTTATACTGGCATGTCAGGGCTACTCCCAGATGCGTTCTGTGCCCTGCTGTGACCTTCACTCCATTTAGCTCGATTAGGGCAAAAATCATAATCACAGTTATTATACAATATTTGTCAATATTGAAATCACGATTATTAATGGGTGATATGATCTCAGTCTTATTGATCTAAACTTTGCAAGTGTTACCGGTGTGGGAGGCGGGCGCATTTACAAGGATGCTAAAGACTGCAACCGTTAATGTCAGTCGCTAGAGTGCCTCTTGAGGTTTACACACACAGCTCTTACTGGCCTACGACAGTTACACTCACCCCCCTAAACCTCACTCCAATCCGGGTCACGCCACCAAATGAGCGGTGACTAAGCGGGATTTGGACCAGGGTCTCTGGTGTGGAAGGCGCGTGCGCTAACAAGGACGCTAAAGACTGCAGCCTCTCGTGTCAGTCGCTAGCGTGCCTCTTGACCCAGGGGAGTGAGGTTTACACGCACAGCTCTTGCTGGCCTACCTCACTCCCATCCGGGTCACAGCACCAAATGTAACCGGTCCCACTCGACCCACTCAGAGCGAGATTCCAGCGTGGGAGATGGGAATGCTAACAAGGATGCTAAAGCTGCAGCCGTTAGCGTCAGTCGCTTTTGAGCCTCTTGAGATCAGGGGAGAGAGGTTTACACACACAGCTCTTACTAGCCAACGACCATTACACATGCAGTGGCGGATCCGCTACTTTTCTTCTTCTATCCTTCCGAGCGAATGTCCTGTAAATGACACTACTCAGTGCTGCCCTCTGATGTCTGGTATAAAAAAGCAATTGTACTGCGCATGTGTCAAACTCGTCCATCCGTGCTCATCCACAGTTGAGTGTACTTTGAAAGCAGACACGTTGAATAGAATGGGGAACATTAAGTACACCCGTCCTGGGCCGTTACATGCTCCCCAAAGTTAATTGGACAATGGCTGTGTCCGAAACGCTGCCTCAGAAGTCTGTCCATTTTGTGAGTGCCTTCGTATCAAACACTGCCTGCAGAGTCACTGCCTAAGTTTTCGGACGTCCTCAAGTGGAAGCGGGAAATGAGGGTGAGCAGCGCCGGAGTCTTCATCAGGTTTTGCACCTGGAGATTTAGGTGCGTAGCAAATGCCATGACAATCAGTGTTTGTGTATAAGCATCCTGAGGCCGCTCCATGAGGCGGATCGCAGTGCCCTCAGCTGAGACGTCCCAATTTTACATCTGAGCTGTTTCATAAAGAGCTCCATCTCCACACGAACACAACTCATTTGCTTTTTAAAGGTGATTTTTAAGGCCTTTTCCCAAACCCATAACCCCCAAATCAACAGTGGGATCACATGAGATTCAGTGTCTGTATTCCATAGCAACATCATGTCTAACAGTCGGCCTTCAGTTCCCAACTATCATTGAAAACGAGCAACTTCCGGTTGCTTTTTTACTGCACAATACTATCAGTGCGAAGGGCCCTCAAGGCAGAGTGATACGGAAAACAAGCCTAGCATCTAATGCGTCTGTGCTAATCCAGCATAACTCAACGTCTCTCCCTGTAGGAGCAGCAGATCCTCTCCGGGTTTGTGTTCACGTACTGTTTCAGTGAGTCACTCAGCCACAGCGTCCAAACGACTCCCTCCAGGACTGACACAGCAAGCGTCACTTAGCGCTTGGAATTATGGGGGAAAACGCATCATGCAAACACATCTGCGTCACGTTAGAAAACACTTTATGACTGAACAGACTGCAGGAATGGACTACAATCAACCTCATGCACATGAAGTTATGATAAACCTCTGTAACGTATACCCTTTTCCCTTATCCATCCACCTCTCTGTCTTTCTTTCCACATGTGTCGTTCCTGTCCATCTTTTTGTCTTGATTACCGGTCAATTTTGTCCATCTCTCTGTCCTTTCCCTTCAATTCATCTCGTTTTCCCCAGTCTATCTTTCTGTCCTCATTTCTGTCTTTTTCCTGTCTTAATTTCTGTCCATTTCTGTCTTGTTCTCCTGTCCATTTTTTTCTGTCTATTCCTGTCCATCTGTCTTTTTAATTTCCATTCTCTTCTCGTTCCCCTCTCCATCTTTCTGTCCACAATTCTGTCTTTTCCTTTCCATCTTTTTGTCTCGATCTCCTATCCATTTTGTCCATCTTTCTATCTTTTTCCTCTTTTTATCCTTCTTGCTTTTCCAGTCTATCTTTTATCCACATTTCGCTTTTCCTGTCCATTTTTGTCCTTTCTCTGTCCATCTCTTTGGCTTGGTCTCCTATGCGTTTTTGTCCACATTTCTGTCTGTTTTCCCTTTCCATCCCTCTCGCTTTCCCTGTCTATCTTTCTGTCCACATTTCTGCTGTTCCTGTCCATCTTTCTGTCTTCTTCTCTGTCTCTTTCCTTCTACTTCTCTGTCTTTTTCCTTTCCATCCTTCTCTCTCTTTCCTGCATATCTCTCTGTCCATATTTCTATCTCTTTCGGTCTACCTCTCTATGTCTTTTTCCTTTCCATGCTTCTCTCTTTTCCTGTCCATTTTTGTCCACATTTCAGTCTCTTCCTCGCCAGTTTGTCCACATGTCTATCTTTTCCTTTCCATGCTTTTCTCTCTATCTTCCTGTCTATTTAGGGGCAGTGTTTTTCAGTCCACATTTGGGAACAGCACCAGTCATGACCGCAAAGCCCTGCCAGTGCGCTTGTCGAGCACAGGGTCAGCTCTCTCTCTTCTCTGTCTATCATCTCTAATCACCCTGCAAACCCTCATTTCACGCTGCTACCATTTAGCGCTTCCCTTTCCATCCTTTTCAGGCCATCAGACTCCTGAACTCTCATCATCACGTGACTTCTGATAAACATCGATACCTGACATTGCACTGCACTTCTGTTCTCGTTGTTCTGTGTAACAACCTGTTATCTTCCTGTCTTGTTAATCTATTTATAATTTGTTAACCACATCTACAGTTTACTCACTGCAAAGTCTACTTCAATTATTTTTTCCACTCCTTATTTGTTCCTTATTTTTCCTTCTCTGACTTGATTATTTATAATTCTACAGATATGGACATATATATATATATATATAGATAGTCTTTTATATCTATTTCTATTATAATTTCTTCCTTGTGTTTTTAACTGTGAATTTGCACTTTACATTTCATGCCGGTTGTATATTCTGTATATAACTGTGTATGTGACAAATAAAACTTTTCTTGAATCTTGAATCTTGAATCTTTCTGTCCACATTTCTGTCGTTTCTGTCCATCTTCCTGTCTTGTTCTGTCTCTTTCTACTTCTGTGTTTTTCCTTTCCATCCTTCGCTTTCCTAACTGTCTTTCTCTGTATTCTCTGTATTTCTTTCCATCTGTTTTCCTGCATATCTTTCTGTCCATATTTCTGTCTCTTCCTGTCAATCTTTTCCTTTCCATTCTTGTCTCTCCAGTCTATCTCTTTCACAATCTTTTAATCTCTTCTTGTCCTCTTCTCTTTCACATCTTTAATTCTGTCTCTTTCAGTCCATCTTTTTGGCTTGTTCTCCTGTCCATTTTGTCCAGATTTCTGTCTATTTTCCCTTCCCTTTTTTCTGTCTATTTCCCTATCCTTCTCGCTTTCCTCGTCTATCTTTCTGTCTTCTTTTGTATCTCTTTCTGTCTACCTCTCTATGTCTTCGTGTCTCTTCCTGTCGATTTCTTGGTGTATTTTCCCTTTCACGTCTTTGTTTCTGTCCACATTTCTGTGTCCTTCCCTGTCCATTAGATAAATAAACCTCCATGAATGCATGACTGCTGTAGAGTAAAAAACACCACAAAATACCAAATTATCATTTTGTTCATTTGCTCAAATGTGTTCGTCAACCAGACGCCTCAAGCGAGACGCACCGTCTATTATCGTAAAAGCCTGTAATGTTCTCCTTCAGGTCCTCTTCTAGTGAAACCCTACCTGACTGAAAGCACGGGCTGACGACCTTCTCTGTTCTCCTGCCTTGATTAATAACTTAATATCTTATTAATTAGGGAATTTAGCTGAGAGTGAAATGCTTTAATTTCCCTGAGCAGAATCTCCTGTCTGAAAACGAGTGATTAAGCATCGGAGAGGTGAAAAGTGAAGGTCGCAATGCTCTGCTCTCCCCTCTTATTCGCGTCTTCTTTGAGCGCATTTAAAAGGCTTAATTGTGTCACGTATGACAGTCCTTTGACCAAAGCCTTTTTTCCCCCTTCGGCACTTTGCACATTTTGTCATGTAAATG
Source organism: Paracanthobrama guichenoti (assembly GCA_018749465.1). Classification (NCBI taxonomy): domain Eukaryota; kingdom Metazoa; phylum Chordata; class Actinopteri; order Cypriniformes; family Gobionidae; genus Paracanthobrama; species Paracanthobrama guichenoti. The sequence continues at coordinate 1,705,350 of CM031962.1, read as the reverse complement.
GCAAAGTATTTTCAGATCCCATCCGAAGAGTGTTCAGAGAGCGGGAACAGGCAGTTGAAGGAAGATTAATGTTCTGTTACCTGCCTATTTTCTCTCAACATCCTCAGTTCTTCAGTAATGGCTTTTACCCTGACACGATAAGACGGCGCTGCAAATTTGTTCAAATGTTAGCAGCCCATTAAAACATTCTTAAATCTGCCTTACTGTTTAAACAAGCCCAAGGGCAGATAAAACCGTGCGTTTCCATTCCAGTTTCACTCTGTGTTCTTTCAAACTTGCCCCACATGCCTCAGATTCTCCAGCTATAAGGTGAGCCAGGAAGTTATTTATCGCGTGTACTGGGATCTAGTCCAGCTTCGGGCAGGCGTGTGTGATGGACTCACCCTGGGGCAGGTCGGAGGGCAGGTACGGCACTTCCTGAGCGCTGACGTGTGTCCAGTCGAAGTCGTCGTAAGGATCCTGCTGGTAGTCGCACTGTGCCGGGCCGTCATCGAAGCTGCAGCCGCCTACGAGAGAGAAACGGTACATATGTAAGAACTCGAACACAAAGGCACAGCTTTATTAGTACAGCACATTCACTGATGATGACTTGGTGAGATGAAATGAAAATGCACATTTTAAATTACTGTAGAGAAAGTGACATATTAAGTCCACCTAAATATGAATGTCTTACATGCTTTCTCATACATCTCCCATGTGAACACATTATGTTTTGCCATAAACTGTTCACGTTAATACTTTATAGCAAACATGAATACTAGGGGCCAAGCCCTGAAGGTGTAATCGTTGGTGTTCTTATTATTATTCTTTTTATGTTTCTTCCGCTCTGGAAGTCTATGTCTGCCCATAGAACTGCTTGTGGGAAAGTTATGAAATTTGGCACATGGATAGAGGACAGTCTGAACTGTCACCAGAGCAAATTTGGAGTCTCTAACTCAATCGCTCTAGCGCCATCACCTGTCCAAATTTGCACTCACGTTTGTGCTGATAATGTCTGAACCGTATGGGCTATAAACTAAATGTGATTTTCCGTCATGGAATTTTTTACGCCATTTTGAATTTTCCAAAAAAAAACATACGTTTTCGAACTCCTAGGCCATTGCTCTAATTTTCACGAAAATGTAACCAGATCATCTACAAACCATGCCGACAAAAAGTTATGGAATTCAAGTCGATTCGTCAAACCGTTCTCGAATAACACTCAAACTAATTTGACGAAGTGCCTGCCAAAATGGATGTGAGGCTACATCTCCGCAACACTTTAGTGTATTCTGACCAAACTTGGTGTGTGTTATGACAACCATGACCTGAGGCAACCTGCACAGTTTCGGAGCAGTGCCATCTAGTGGTCCGGAGATATGAAAAATGGCTTTTTTGCTTATAATTTCTGAATGCTTTGGCCAAGAATCACAAACATGGGATCACTTCGAGTCATCCGATACCCAATTTTCCCATATCGGCCATTTTGGGAGTCAGCCATTTTGAATTTTGTCATAAAATGCTATATTTAAATATGCTATATTTTACAAACGCATTGGCATATCGTTACGAAACTTGGTATGTGTTTTTCAGCACCATGCCTTGACAGAACTTAAAAAGGTTTTGTGGCTGCGCCACCTTGTGGTCAAAAGTTATAACGAAAGTTCCAAACCTATTAATGATTCCTTGGGTCATGCCGAGAACATAGATACCAATTTTGCCATATTTGGCCAAACTTCCATTTTGTTTTTCTTTAAAAACTTTACTTTTTCACCAAATTCGAGTCAGATCATCTTCAGACCGTGCCGACAAAAAGTTATGGATTTTGTGTCGATGAAAACGTTTCTGTATAACGTTGCAGCAAATTTGAGGCATGATGCCAAAATGACTCTGTATCTCAGCAATGCTTTGACACATTGACACCAAACTTCGCACATGCCATTGTCACCTCAGTTCACAACATCAGTTTCATAACAGCACCACCTAATGGTCAAAAGTTATAAACTATTAAATCACGTTACAAGTGATTGTATTTGATTTTTTCATCTTTTTTTCATCTTAATATGCTCTTAAATGCCCATTGTTGCAGTTGTTCTGATGCTCCTAGACATGAAGTCATGACTTGTCATGCCGCCTTTGTGCTTGATGTCCCAGATTTTCATTTTTGATCACAGATCCTTATTGTATAAAGTATGATACCTTATTTGAAGTGGTGGCATATAAATACTATTGTATATAATTATGCAAATGAAGGGTATGCAATGCATGAGTGGAAGAGATTGCAGGTGAGATGCAGATGTAATTGTTTTTTAACAAATAAACTTAATTTGAAGCCAGAAACACAGGGAACAAGAGCACACACCATCTACAAACATTTAACCATTGATAAAGAACAAAGGAAACATGAGTTCAATCAGACTAACCAACAGGGAAAACTACAGATTACTACAAATATGGCACAAGAAACAGGACATACAACAAACGTGCTGACATGACACAGATATATGAATATGATGTGTGAAAATGGGGATCATTTAATGCTGTCGTTTATTTCAAAGTACGATTTGATACCATCATTGTACTATGGAAACATAGTAATTTTCATACTGTAAAAAACAACACTAATTTACTGTTCGACAGATGACAGACTTTCCGCACATGCCCAAAACGTTGTGTTGCTCATGTTCTTATAAACACAAGCCTTCTCTGACGCCATGCCAGACGCTGTTACTCATTTACAGAGATTACTGATAGCTCAGTGTTATTAACACAACTGCAGGAGAAACAGAGAGTACCAGCACACACAGCCAGACTTTATAAAGCTTGCACAGCCACACAGACCTGCAGAAAGCAGAAGTCACCAGTGATTCATGCAGTTACGAACACGGTTTGGAATGTTAGAGATGTGGTGTGGCTGTAATTTACTACATGCTCACAACATATTGGATTGTGTTCCTGTGAAGAGTGTGTCACATCCTGTTGCCATTCTCACTTTCACTCTCTCTGATACCTGCCCGTCTTTCTAGACTGCAGTGTGTGTGAGAGAGAGAGAGAGAGAGAGAGAGAGAGAGAGAGAGAGAGAGAGAGAGAGAGAGAGAGAGAGAGAGAGAGAGAGAGAGAGAGAGAGAGAGAGCGAGAGCGAACGTGTGTGTGTGTGTGTGTGTGTGTGTGTGTGTGTGTGTGTGTGTGTGTGTGTGTGTGTGTGTGTGTGTGTGTGTGTGTGTGTGTGTGTGTGTGTGTGTGAGAGAGAGAGAGAGAGAGAGAGAGAGAGAGAGAGAGAGAGAGAGAGCGAGAGAGAGAGAGAGAGTGTGTGTGTGTGTGTTTGTGTGTGTGTGTGTGTGAGTGAGTGTATGTGTGTGAGTGAGTGAGTGTGAGAGATTGAGTGAGTGTGTGTGTGTGTGTGTGTGTGTGTGAGAGAGAGAGAGAGAGAGAGAGAGAGCGAGAGAGAGCGTGTGTGTGTGTGTGTGTGTGTGTGTGTGTGTGTGAGTGAGAGAAAGAGCGAGTGTGTGTGTGTGTGTGTGAGTGTGTGAGTGAGTGTGTGTGAGAGAGAGAAAGA